>WSFP011516037.1:0-12792 GCA_009831015.1 Picea engelmannii | reverse complement strand
AGGAGTCCTTGAAGGGGAGGAATCAACGGTCAGGATTCGCAGAGGAGACTTGCGAAATCCCGCTAGCCGTTAGATCTTGGGAAGATGCACACGGGTTAAACTTAAGCGTGCTGAGGAGGAGCCCAAGAGCCATCGGGATTTGGCTCATTGGGGAATCGGGGTTTGCGAAGACAGGAGTTTTGTGCCTGCTGAAATCGCGATTAGCGAATTTTCGATGCGAGCAGAACCGTTGATCTGAGAAAAAGGGAGTTGTTGGATCTGCACGTGACCTCGCGTATCGGGTAATCGTGAGTTGAAGACCCAAGCTGGCGTAGCAAATATCGCGATACCGCGAGAGGCGATATCCCGATAGGTTCAGAACCGTCGATCATGTGAGACGCGTGTCAGAAGATCCCAAGGAGTCGGGGATCGAAGAATCGAGGTTCTCAACGACAGAGAACACTTGCCTGTTGGATTCGCGATCCGCGATATCCCGACAGTGACATGGCAGTGTGGGACCACAGGTGCTGGTGGAGTATAGGTGGCATCATATCGGGAATCGGGGAAAAGCAAGTCCCGAGTCCATCGACATCAGGACTCGCGATCTCGAGAGTTCCGAATTTCCGATAGAAGGGAAAAAGGTGGAGAGGTCAAATCCACATGTGTGTCGGGAGATCGGCCCATCGGGGTTCGGAGTTCTGGAATTCGAATTGTTGACATCGCAAGTAGCGATTTTCCGATAGAGGAAGCTCCGACAGAAAGGGGGGGAGAAAGTCAGCGATTGACCCATATCGGGATTCGGGGAATCATAAGACATAAGGCGTGTGACTACAGAATTCGCGAATCGCGAATTCCGATTTCCCGATTGGTAAGGGAGATCATTGGAGAGTTGTTGTGGGTAAAGAATTTCCGACAGGGAATTAGAGGAGCATTTACGCTCTTCGGGCCAAAGTCAGAGAAGGTCCTAGTGATCGCAGATGTGCCTTGGTGACGTCTGCACCACACCCCCAAGGATATATCATTGCTAGCTCATTTTTAATTGAATCCTTAACCCAATAGTTAAAGACACTAATCTTAATTGCATTGGAGAAATAAATCTTTGGATTGGTAAATGTGAAAACATGGGATTTTGAGATTGTCTAAATTGGAAATTATTCTATGTGCTTAAGGCATCCTTGAGCTCTTAAGACGTCTCGTTTCTCGTAGAAATTCTTGGTGTTGTTTTAACATTAAATCTACAACCATTAAGGTTGCAACAAAACCTAAACAAATCTCTAAACAACTCACTATTCAACCATCAAAAGTTGCTCATAATTTACCCCTACAATCTACTAGCCTCAACGCATTTTTTGGGTGGATTACTTGTGATTTTTGGTAGCTGGTTTTTCTGTTGTAACAACTTGTTCGATACAACCATAAGGCTGCAATTATATCTCTGCAATACTTGTCCATAACAACCTTAGTTTGTTGCTAAATTTTAATGCTTTCATACTTGGGTTATGTTAGTGATTTCTAGCTTATTTCTTGCATCATTTACTTGACTTTAGCATCTCCAATAATCATTATTTGTTGATATATATCTTTGTTGACTTCTGCAAATAGGGACAACAAGCTTAACTTTCTTGCCCACTTAACATATAGCTTGTATACTTAGTGTTTCTTATGTCTGTGGTAGGTACCATCATCATCCGTTGGTACTGAAACTTCATGGAAACCATTGACCACTACCGATACTCATTTCCAAGCTACTTTCCATTGAGCGACTTGACCTATAGGGGCATCCATTCATAACTATCACTTTCCATTTCATTTCCCCAATGTCCACTTGCATAGATAGAAGCCCACTTCACCACTGCAATTTCAAGTTCATCATGAGGGTATCCACCACACCAACTTGCTTCCGAAGGACATTGAATCTTGCTCCATGAGGTACAAACCGAGTATTATGGTGAGTGCCATTTCAATATTTGAGGCATTTGGGTTTGTTGCATTTAAAACTGCTTTTGATTATGTAATGTATTCTTGGACATTATGCTCTTTTCCCTATTTCACCTTTGTGGTTGACATTGTGCCCTAGTAAGTGGTCACCCTTAGGGATTGGTTTTCTACTGGGAGGCCCCCTTGACGTGTCATCATGCCATTCCCAACCATACTTGTCACTTTCCACACTTCGTCCCCCCATCTCCCTATATTTTGGGTTTTCGGGTGTATTGACCCAAGAAGGGGTTGTCCTTCATTTCATGGGAAGAAGGGATTGAAGGCCTAGAGGGGATATGGCTAGAAAAAGATAAAATCCTAATTATGAACCTTCCAGATGCTCTCTGAAAGATGTCTTGAGAGTAGTGAAACGTTTCTCCTAAAAAATCAAAGACCTGCAAAAGCAAACACATAACTTAAATGTCCCACTTGATTGAGGGATTTACACAAAGTGTGTTACAAGCTAGACTATACCCCCATGGAACTATGTGTACTTCTCCCTTCAAGTGACACTTTGGTACTGCCCCCCAAGCTAATCAATTCACCCTAGGGAGTACCTAGTGTTTGGACCTTAATTAATTAATGGCAATGAATGGGCTTGAAAAAAGGATGCATTGAAAACGGAAGGTGCAACACACCCTCTACAAAGGCACCCATAAATGAGACACTACGATCCCTTGTATGTCATGAACCCCATGCCCAAGATTCTTTCCCCCATCCATATCATATTTTCCACATGTCTTAGAAAGGGGTTCCACTTGGGAAACACTCCTTGACCTAGGGGACGATTCACCCAATAGGTCACTTTGTCAACCCTCCCATACCCAAACTTGGCAAGTTGAATAGGGTCTTTGAGAACTTGTTTATTTTGATGAGGTGGTTTTTTATGCACATTCTTAGGTGGCTCTTTTATTGACTTGATTTACTCATCATGATGCATTTGACTTGAGATCCTTGGAGGGCATATTCATTGTCTTTGTAGGACCTTGTTTGGTGGACAGATTCGGAATAACAAGCCTAGCTTGGGCTTCCTTGGGGCTTGAATCCCATTGGTTAGATACCATGTCCCGCACTCTCGATGATGATGATAGCCTTTGGAGGCTTGAGAGATGCCTTGGAGGACCTCACTGATGTGCCTACTAGCCCAACGTTTTTCCTTTAGAGGCTAAAACATCACACTTTGAGGGCTTGATGTCATGCATGGGTTAGGGTTTGGTGGTGATGAGGACACATGGCATCACTTGATGAGGAAGAACGCCTTGCCTTGGTGGAGAGGGCCCTAACACCTTGGAAGAAGGCCTTTGGAGGCCCAACATTCCATCCCCAACCTCAACGACTTACCAAAGATGCCAAAACATTGCCCTAAAGGGGCACATCATGCTTTTTCTAGGGTTTCTATAGTGCAAAATCAAATTTTAAATTGTAAAGGGGTAAAATAAGGGTTGTTGTCCCCTTACTTTGTGGTTTACCCTAGGTTTTGTAAACAAACTCTTATTAGAGGTTTTTGTATAAATAAAGATCATTTCTATCTCATTTTATCATAGCTCTCCCATTTGTGAGAACTCTTCTAGTTGAAATTTTGTCCCTATTTGGGGAATCTCTCTCTCTTGTGATTTTGTTATTGTTTGTATTTTCTATTGGTGGAAGAAGTAATGCGTTATCTCTCGTGGAGATACTCTTTTGCATTGTAGTGGATTAATCTTGGTAAAGAAGAGGTTTGTCTTGTTAATGCTTGGACTAGGTGATGAATCTATCTTGTATTGTTTCTTTTCTTGGTTACAAGTTTAATTTGCTAGACTTCTTGGGGAATATAAGGGCATACAACTCCACTAAGCCCATCGTATTTGTCTTGGAATAATTGTTGCATAAGGTTTTACTAGGATAAGTAAAAGGGCTGACACCCTCCTAGTACTTCCTAGCTAGTTTTGTTTGTCTTGGGGAGTAAAAAGGCTTACACCCCCAATGAGATATCATTGCTAGATCATTTTTAATTGATTCCTTAACCCAATAGTTAAAGACACTAATCTTAATTGCATTGGAGAAATAAATCTTTGGATTGGTAAACGTGAAAACATGGGATTTTGAGATTGTCTAGATTAGAAATTATTCTATGTGCTTAATGCATCCTTGAGCTCTTAAGACGTCTTGTTTCTCTTAGAACTTCTTGTTGTTGTTTTAACATTAAAGCTACAACCATTAGGGCTACAACAAAACCTAAACAAATCTTTAAACAACTCACAATTCAACCATCAAAAGTTGCTAATAATTTACCCCTACAATCTACTAGCCTCAACACATTTTTTGGGTGGATTACTTGTGATTTTTGGTGGCTGGTTTTTCTGTTGTAACAACTTGTTCGATACAACCATACGGCTGCAATTATATCTCTACAATACTTGTCTATAACAACCTTAGTTTGTTGCTAAAGTCTAATGCTTTCATACTTGGGTTATACTAGTGATTGCTAGCTTATCTCTTGCATCATTTACTTGACTTTAGCATCTTGTTTAGCAGCTCTAATAATCATTTATTTGTTGATACATATCTTTTTTGACAACTACAAATAGGGACAACAAGCTTAACTTGCTTGTTCACTTAAGATATAACTTGTATACTTAGTGTTTCTTGTGTCTCTGACAGGTACCATCATCATCCGCTGGTACTGAAACTTCTTGGTAACCATTGACCACTACCGAGACTCATTTCCAAGCTACTTTCCATTGAGCGACTTGACCTATAGGGGCATCCATTCATAAGTATCACTTTCCATTTCATTTCCCCCCTAGGGTCAACCGAGATTCCCCCCTTGTGTTGGATTTATCCTTTAGTAAAGCAAGGGGAGGGTTTATCTGAGGTGACAGTGGGTCAACTCGCCCACCGTTATCGCCATCCAGTGGATTGGGTCGGGCTTTTCCCAACCTACAGTTTGCGCGATAACAAGTCCCTCTTTCCCAAGTCAAAGTTTTCTCTCACTAGCTTCACATTGAAATAGATCACCATATTCCTTGAGATGACCATATTTGTTAGATCTGCTCCTTAGAGCATGAGATTGAGGACAATTTTGTTTTCAGATGATCTCCTTACTATGAGATCAAAGGACAGTTCTTTTATCTCTTGAAAGATTCACTTGGTTCCCTTCCTGAATTCATTATGAGGACTAGAGATGTTTAGCCCTCTTCCTTCTGGGGATTTTCTACCTTTGTCGATGACTTATTAGAGGCTAGTTCCCCATATAAACATGCATTGGGTTGATTACCTCTTGCTTTGAACCTTCCGACACTAGCACCTTGGAAGAAGGCCTTTGGAGGCCCAACGTTTCATCCCCAACTTCAACGACTTGCCAAAGATGCCAAAACGTTGCCCTAAAGGGGCGACGTCATGCTTTTTCTAGGGTTTCTATTCTGCAAAATCAAATTTTAAATTGTAAAGGGGTAAAATAAGGGTTGTTGTCCCCTTACTTTGTGGTTTACCCTAAGTTTTGTGGACAAACTCTTATTAGAAGTTTTTGTATAAATAGAGATAATTTCTATCTCATTTTATCATAGCTCTCCCATTTGTGAGAAGTCTTCTAGTTGAAATTTTGTCCCTATTTGGGCAATCTCTCTCTCTTGTGCTTTTGCTATGGTTTGTATTTGCTATTGGTGGAAGAAGTAAGCTGCTATCTCTCTTGGAGCTACTCTTTTACATTGTGGTGGATTAATCTTGGTAAAGAAGAGGTTTGTCTTGTTAATGCTTGGACTAGGTGAGAAATCTATCTTGTATTGTTTCTTTTCTTGGTTACAAGTTTAATTTGCTAGATTTCTTGGGGAGTATAAGGGCATACAACCCCACTAAGCCCATCATATTTGTCTTGGAATAATTGTTGCATAAGGTTTTACTAGGAGAAGCAAAAGGGCTGACACCCTCCTAGTACTTCCTAGCTAGTTTTGTTTGTCTTGGGGAGTAAAAAGGCTTACACCCCCAAGGAGATATCATTGCTAGCTCATTTTTAATTGATTCCTTAACCCAATAGTTAAAGACACTAATCTTAATTGCATGGAGAAATAAATCTTTGGATTGGTAAATGTGAAAACATGGGATTTTGAGATTTTCTAAATTGGAAATTATTCTATGTGCTTAAGGCATCCTTGAGCTCTTAAGACGTCTTGTTTCTCTTAGAAATTCTTGTTGTTGTTTTAACATTAAAGCTACAACCATTAGGGTTACAACAAAACCTAAACAAATCTCTAAACAACTCACAATTCAACCATCAAAAGTTGCTAATAATTTACCCCTACAATCTACTAGCCTCAACGCATTTTTTGGGTGGATTACTTGTGATTTTTGGTGGCTGGATTTTCTGTTGTAACAACTTGTTCGATACAACCATAAGGCTGCAAATATATCTCCGCAATACTTGTCTGTAACAACCTTAGTTTGTTGCTAAATTCTAATGCTTTCATACTTGGGTTATACTAGTGATTTCTAGCTTATCTCTTGCATCATTTACTTGACTTTAGCATCTTGTTTAGCAGCTCTAATAATCATTTATTTGCTGATATATATCTTTGTTGACTATTGCAAATAGGGACAACAAGCTTAACTTGCTTGTCCACTTAACATATAATTTGTATACTTAGTGTTTCTTGTGTCTCTGGCAGGTACCATCATCATCAACTGGTACTGAAACTTCATGGCAACCATTGACCACTACCGAGACTCATTTCCAAGCTACTTTCCATTGAGTGACTTGACCTATAGGGGCATCCATTCATAAATATCTCTTTCCATTTCATTTCCCCACTAGGGTCAACCGAGATTCCCCACTTGTGTTGGATTTATCCTTCAGTAAAGCGAGGGGAGGGTTTATCTGAGGTGATAGTGAGTCAACTCGCCCACTGTTATCGCCATCTAGTGGATTGGGTCAGGCTTTTCCCAACCTACAGTTTACGCGATAACAAGTCCCTTTTTCCCAAGTCAAAGTTTGCTCTCACTAGCTTCACATTGAAATAGATCACCATATTCCTTGAGATGACCATATTTGTTAGATCTACTTCTTAGAGCATGAGATTGAGGACCATTTTGTATTCATATGATCTCCCTACTATGAGATCAAAGGACAGTTCTTTTATCTCTTGAAAGATTCACTTGGTTCTCTCCCTGAATTCATTATGAGGACTAGAGATCTTTAGCCCTCTTCCTTCCGGGGATGTTCTACCTTTGTCGATGACTTATCAGAGGCTAGTTCCCCATATAAACATGCATTGGGTTGATTACCTCTTGCTTTGAACCTTCCAACACTAGTAAGAAGAGGCCCCATGGGTAGTTTTCAAGCTCACATGATAGATCTGCAAGGTGACATAGATCCAATGACTCCCATGGCCTCATGCCCATCACACATTTCTTTACGATCTTGAATTTTATAAATGCTTATACAAATCAACAAGTCTCAACAAGGAAACCTCATTCTTCTATAACTTTTTCATTATTCTTTATCTCATTAGACTAGAGCTTTGTAGTAGTTTTTTCATTTTCCTTCTTTTAAATTATTTTTTCTGTATTTTAAATATGTTTTTCTTTTAAATATTATCATCTTTAATATTATCTTCTTTACCCCTATAAACCAATATAAACCAACATTAAGCTTTAATAAACATTAATCTCTAAATTAAATTCTCTTCAACGATCTTTCCTTCATACTTTCTCACTTAACCTATAACCTATACACACGTGCATTTCTCATTAAATTAAATTCTTGTCAACCACCCTTCCTTCATACTTTCTCACTTAACCTATACACACACGTGCATTTCTCATTTACATAATTGTAACTCAGGATATCTATCATTTTAATTTAATTTTTTGGTCGTCTTTCTCATCAGCCACCCTTCCTTTGTACTTTCCATGTTACACCTATACAAACGTGCACTCCTTTTTTTAATCTAATATTTGTAATGTTTAATGGTGTCTTTCTCATCAACCGCCCTTCCTTTGTACTTTCCCACTTAAACCTATACATACGTGTACTACTCATTTGCGTCGTTATGCTCTTTGTTTGGATTCCTTTGTTTTACAATATTCTTTTCTAATTTTTTTTTTAATAAAAGTGAAAAATACATCCAAAATCTGAGTTTGAATTTTCTACTCAATTAAATTTATAATATGTTTCTTAATTATAAGAGACGAAACAATATTAAAAATATTATAATAATATAATGTTTTTTTTATCATTATAATTTGGAATAAAATTAAAAATATTATTATAATAATGTGATACTATATATATAATAATAATTACATTTAAAGATGTACATTTATTGATCATGGACATATTTAATAGGTTTTTAGTGTTTAATCAGTTTTGTATGGACAAGATTAAATATTGATGGAATATTCTTAATAGTCTCAATAAATCAATGGTTGTGATTTCAACCACTAACTTCCTCACTATTATAAAGACATCAATTTACATGTTTATTTTTTTACTTTTACTTAATCATATTTAAAATTTACTATGGTGGCCAACCTATGAGTGATTAAAATTTAATTTACTTATGAGTGATTAGGATTTCATTTTCTAGGCCAACCTAAACCTTTGGCCTTCACCAGCTACTTTCTGGACACACTCTCCTTCCAACCAACTAGTTCCGTCCACCTCTTGGCGGTTTCTCTTTTTGCAAGCCGTCCTTTCGACGTTCACAACCACACAACCACAAATTTGTGGCTGTGCTAGTAATAGTAATAATGATAATCTAATTTTAAGGTGACAACCAAGCTAGACATCAAATTGGTGTATGAGATTTCATTATTTGTGAAACAAGCTATTCCCTCGGCATATCTATTTAACTAGTATAATCTAGAAAACTATACATACCCCACCCTCCTCTGGATTCAGACTTGTGACCTTCTAAAAAGATACACATATTCTTAATCAACGTGTAATCTTCTAAAAAGATACACATATTCTTAACCATTTAACCCACTCAATATATATATATATATATATATATTTGTATTTTCAATATGCTTTAGTTTTAGTGTTAAAAATTCTATATTACTTTACATATTTTAAAAATTCTTTTTAAATCCTAAAAAACATTTTAGAATGATGCAGATAATAGTGCTTATCCTGAAGTACATATTTGAGGAATCCATGAATCCAATATTCTCTTTACAAATAAAGAAAGAACACAAAATTATTGGGCCTTTTCTCTCTAGAGAGGTAACGTTAAATGAAGTATTATCTTATTTCATGATATTCCAATAAGGGATTGGTTTTTCATTTGTATTCTAGGAATTTGAGTTTAGAAATATAATTATTTTCTCTCAAATATCTGTTAATGAAATGAAATTAAAATAAAAAATCAATTTTTATTAATATAAAAATAAAATATTTATATTATTAATATTAATTTTTGTAACTATAATATGCGTATTAAAAATATGTAAAAATGATTTGAAAAAACTTTATTTAAAATTTCAAATTTTTAAAATATTTTTTATTCATTCAATCCGTTTGGATAATATTAATGTATTGACATTATCACTTTTTTTTATAAGTGTTTTCTCATGCATTGAATCCATTTGGATAATACTAGAGTATCATATTCTATCACGTATTTCATAGTTATGGATTTTGTCATTGAAAATGATAATATTTAATTTATTTTTTTCAAAAAAATCCAATTTGTGTTTTATTTTTTTAATTTCTAAACCATGAAATTAAGAAAAAAAAAACTGGTTTCGAAATCCTAACTATATTAACATCTTTATAACTAAGTTATAATTTATAGTATGATCCATTTTCGAATCTTTCCACCTAAAAAGTTGTTCTTAAAAGACGTAGGTGCTTTCTTCCGAGAGAACTCCACGTATTTATCTTTTCCCCAAGGGAATCCGAGTTTTTAAAATAAAATAAGAGATGATAAGAAGGATAGCTAATTCCCAAGTCCCCATCTCAACATTGGCGAGTGTCCATCCACGTCAAACAAGATAGAAGCGCCAGTGGTTCAATAATACCCATCCACCTCTGGCCTCCCTATAGCCCATGGGAATCGAACTGTCGATGTCCTCACCCACGCTACAGAATCAGAGTCGTATGGTCGAGTGACAAGACAGCTTATCCTGATCTTTCCCCAAATTTGGAGAAGAAGCAGCAAAATCACAAAACAAACACAACCCTTTGACCAGCGGGTCCCGATTAGAGTAGCCAACACGCCCATATCCCGTTAACTCCGGCCACTCTGTCCAAATAGGCTCCAGGTTCATCTCCACTTCCAAAATTAGGTGCGGAATATACGAAGAGCGAACACCAGTTGGCAGTACTATAAGAAGCTCGTTGTCGTCTATTTATCCACATCGTTCCGAGCGGCGAGGCTCCCGTTTGTCATAAATCATCTGGTTGTTGTTCATTTATACTCAAATCCCACCAATTCGTCTGTGGATTCCCTTACCGTTTGTCTTTTTCCTCTGATTTCCCACTTGAGGTTTTGATGATTCGGAGGTCGAATCCCGCGAGGGTGGCCTGATCTTTTGAACATTTTGTTTTTCTGTAGCTCCCTTCTGGTGTTCCGAAGTCATTTGCATAGAGAAATCAAAATGAACAGCAGCAAGGCCGCAGTTGGAACCGCGGTAGCGTGCGCGGCCACTGCCTGTGCCGTAGCGGCATTGATCGTCAGACGTCGCGCTCAAAATAAGAACAGGTTGAAACGGGCGATCGCCATTCTCCGCGATTTCGAGGACCAGTGTTCGACTCCCGTTCACAAGCTCAGGCATGTCGTGGATTCTCTGATCGTCGAGATGAATGCAGGCTTGGCCTCCGAGGGCGGCAGTAAGCTTAAGATGCTCCTAAGCTACGTTGACAACCTGCCTACAGGGTATGCTTTGACATGCACACTAACTCTGTATCTATTTATTTCTATCTTTAGCTGTTTGTAGTCGAAGCAGATTGAAATAGAGATCGAATCCGCAGCCAGCACTTTCTTTGTTATGCTGAAATTGTCGATTCTTTTTGGCTACCGGGTAATTGCCGAATCTTGATTCTAGCGCTCTAAATAATCTCCTTACACTGAAATCAAATAAATAAACATAATTCTTTATCTTTGCTGGATTAAACTGTATTTGCGGAGTAAATCAATCTATAGAGATATTGCATAGAAATTTTCTATTTAAATGTTGTTATATGGTATTCAACTAAAAACTTCATTGCACAGTAAATAATGCACGGTTCTCTGTTTTTTTTTAAACCGAAATTGAAGCTAATTACTTGAACAAATTATGCCCAATATTTACAAATCTGTTTACAAATATTTTCCAAGTGATTGACACTATGACCGGATTTGTGAATCTTATGTGTTGTTGCTATGCTGGTTACATTGAAATGAAAACATGGATCCCTTCCTTATGCTTCATAGTTACTAGGTTCCGCCGGACCCCGAACCTTTCAGAGCGGACGGACCCTCTGCACCTTTTATTGAAAAAGGAAAGAAGTAAAAACTTAAAAATTTGATCTAAAGAATTTGGAGTATGCATGATTTAATTCATGATAACAAGAGGAATCGGCCAGGGACTCAAAAACTCTCAGTTCTTGTGTTTGTCCACGGGTATTCATTATAGCGTACATGCTCTTTTGCAAATGAGATTGACAATTCTGGCTTGGTCAACCATGCTTTAAAGGAAATGAGGAAAATATAGATTATTCGAATTACTACGTTTACATAGTAATGAGGAAAATATAGATTATTGGAATTACTATATTTTTTTAATTTCTTTTTGGATTTCTGAGTAATGAATATAATTTCAAGTATAATTTTCTTTAAAAAATGCGAACTACAGATTTAAAAAAAATGCAAAAAAAAAATGAGAACTACAGATCAAACGAACCTTGTTTAATGGTGAGAATCTTTATATCTCTTCTTCTTCATCGTTAGCTCCAATTTCTTTGGATAATTTTAAATAGAGATATTACAAACCTTTTTTTCTCTATAGAATCTTGAGCTTTTTTTAATCTACTCCTTCAACCTACCAAACTTTTGGAACTTGGTAACCATGCTTTAAACTAATTGGATGGCTTCAATGTACTTAGTCAAATGTTTGGATAGTTCTGGTATTTAACTGCCATGAATGAGAAAAAATGTAACTAAATATTATAATGTAATGGTGTGGAGATTTTGTATCTTGTTATGAATGGAGCAATAGATCAATTGTTAGAGAATTTTCTCTTCACTGCTCAAGATCTTTTTATAGCGTTTAGGAGTTTGAACCATTAATTATTATCTTTACATGTCTTTCATGTCTTTCTCTTTGGCTTCAATTGAAAAATCAGCACTCAGACACTTGCCCATATTTAATAAGCATCTTATTAAGTTTTAGATGTGTTTCAAGAGACAACCACTGAGTTTAAGAATTTATGTAGCCTGAAATTTTCTTGCCTAAGCATGTGTGTCATAATACTTTTAATATTAGCTATCTTAAAAGAAAAATTGACCAAAATTGGAAAAGGGATTATCATGTAAATTCATGTAGAATTTGCATTTCAAGCAGATAATATCAGCATAGAATTTGTACCTCAAGCTGATAATATCAGTATAGATCCATCTTCAGTCCATCTCTATCAAGCATTAAGAGGGATCAAATATGTGGAGGTGAAAACTTTTTTGAAGGAGCAAAACTTGAAGAAGGTTTGTACCTCTATTATCCTCTATTATCCTGGCAATACCATGATAGCATTGTCTTCCCTTAACCTCAATTAATCATTTCTAGAAGTGATAGACACAAAACTCTTTTGTTATTCAGGTTACTCTGAAGACTTTACTGTATTTGGGCACAAAACTCTTTTGTTATTCAGGTTACTCTGAA
>WSFP011516032.1:0-12793 GCA_009831015.1 Picea engelmannii | reverse complement strand
TCAAGAGCATTCATGACATTTGGAATGGTACCCAACCAAACCGGTAGTCCCACATTCAACCCAGGAATGTACAAAGTGGCCATCAAAGGGACACCAACGTTTCCAAAGAAAGGAAAAGCAAAAGAATCCCCTTGCGAAGGGGTTCCTTGGTTGGTATCGTCAGGAATGTTAGCCATGAATATCTTATGCAGAGGTTCTCCCCTTGCGGGATCATTCAAATCTGTAAAATTCTCACACACTGACTTTGAAGAACCAGTGTTATCAAAACAACGCCTATAAAGAGGCGGCTCCATGTTTCTAAGCGGAAGAATGAAAAGTCCTCTCAACCGGTGGAGTGGCAAGTCTACCACCCTAGTTCAGAGACCCAAAGCCACGACTAACTAACTCACTATGGAAAACTAGGGATCACAGAGCACACACTATAAAAACTCCTAAAGGAAAATCAAGAAAACGACTAACTAGTTGGAAGAATAGTTACACCAACCAACACTAGAGAAACTTACTGGTGCAAGTGCAACTCGAATATGGAAGTACCCTTCGGGTATACTCTGCAAATCCTGGCCCAATGTCTACCCTAGGTACTGTGGTATACCCCCATGGTCACCTGTGTAAGTCCCTAAAATAAAGGAAACTAGGTTGCCAGCTCGTGAACAATCACCAGGCGGGTACAATCGACAGTCGGGTGAACCACAATGAGCAGGGTATCAAGCCCTAAACCTATCAAGGGTATCAAAAGCAAGTGTTCTGGAAGACGACTGAGGACCTCGAACAGATTCGAGACCCACGAAGCTCCATGGAAAATGCGATCAACGAAACCCCAAGATAAATCCTCTATATGTGTTCCCCACTATGCTTGGTCTAGCTTTGGAGGGGTTATCTCCGCTACCTTTCTGCTCGTTACCTCATGTTTAGCCCCTGTGTTAGAAGGGGGTCCCAGATAATTTCCATGTTACTGGACTTCTACACTCCTTAGCACAGACTCATATGTTTGTTTTATAGCCTTGAAGAGTTTCCTCTCCAACCTAAATCAAGCCTCTAGCCTAATCTAGTTGATGGACCCTACAAACATAAAGTCTAGTAAATTTTAATTAGAGTTCTTTTTACTGGCTTGATTTACTCAAAAGGGCACGGTAGTGAAATTGATGTTGTTAAGACTCTTGCAGAAAAAAGAAATGATAAGAACACTAGAAAAGAAGGATTATCTTTCTTATTTTTCTTTTGAAATGCTTTTGAGATGAGAAGAAAACACAACACTATGCTAATTTCTTTTTCTTTTTCAAATAACAATGCAAGGAAAATGCCAAGAAATAAAGAACTAACAAGCTATTTTTTTTCTTCCAATCAAAGCATAAGTAACAAAATATTCTAAAAGAAACTGATGAATGCATGATTCATGGCCCCCCCATTTCTCTAAATTTTTCTCATTTTTCTCAAAATTTCAAGCTAAAAATAAGTTAAAAAAGATAAGAAACAGAAGAAATCCTTTAATGAAAAAGAAAGCTATGATGTAATCAAAACTAAGTTGTTGACTGCTATGACAGAGACTAAGAAACCTGAGAGGTATAACTCTTGACAAGGAAAAGGATGACTGCCTCTCCTTAAACAAAAATTTTCTCAATAGGCACACTGTTGACAGTTCAACAACCAACATGTGCATGCAAGCTGTGTAAGGTCAGAGAGCATGTACACGCATGCAAACCTTATGTAGGCTGATGCAGGAGCATCTCCCGCATCAAGCGAGCCAACACAAAAGCCAAAGGATAGTTGGACGAGCACCAACACAAATTTTGAAATTCCCTTAGATTGTTGTACCATCTTAAATGAGCCATTAAGATGAGACACACTTGTATTATGTAACCGGACCTTGAGCCTTTAGGTCTCGTCCTTAGTAGGTAGGAGGAATTTAAGATAGTTAATGTAAAGTAGATAGAATTTAATTCTAGATTAGACTGCTTGAAAGCGCAAGAGGGAGACGGGATATAGACACCCTCATTGTGCATTGTAACATTATTGTATCCAGGAAGAGCAAGAGCATGCAGAGAGCTGTGTAAGAACACCCATATACAGGCATTTGAATTAATAGGAAGAGTTTGATTCAAATTCATGGTTTGTGTTGTTCTATGTGTATTGATGATATGCTCATGAATGTTTGCTTCCTGTTATACATTTGCTTTATATGTTGTGTATATGATATCATGTTTGAATTGAAGTCTAAAAGGGAGAAGGAATGAATTTCAATTGTTTCTCTAATTGAGCCAGAGGAGTTCCTGCAAGGAGTGTAGTCGAAGTGTCTGCAAGGAGTGCATTGACAAAGGGATCAGGTAGTTTATCTTTTGTTCTCATTCACCCAAAGGTGTAGTTGGGCACAGGAGTCGTGCAAGGAGTGTGCAGGCCGAGTGAAGCTTTAGGGTTGCGAACCTGAGTGAACTATTTAAAGACTACTGCTGCAAGTGTGCGTAGAGTCAAGGGACTTCAACACTTAGACATGGTTGAAGGTTTTGCCGCAAGGAGTGCGTGCAAGAGTTTTTTTGAAGGAATTGAAAGTCGTGGGGAAAGCTCAGGAAGGATAAGGCCTTTGGATTTGTTAAAGGACAACACAGGGAAGTTGTGCCTTGAAGGACTGTAAGAAGCGTCGCAAGTTTGTGTGTAGATAGACGAGTTCTGCGAAGGAACACATAGTCAATTCGCAGACTTCATCAGGAGGAAGAACGAACGATTGGAATTCTTCGAGGGGGATTCGCGACATCCGGTGAGATATTAGATCTCGCAGAGGTGCAGGGGAGATATGCGAGTATTCCCACCGGGTTCAAGCTCAGGAGGGGCAGGACTGTCGATCCAAGTCACAAGGACTGTTGGATTCGCACGTGAAATCGTGTATCGGGGTTTCGTAGGGTGAAGTCTCATAAAACTGCATCAGGAATCACGAAATTGCGAACCGCAATATCCCGATAGGTCAAAGGAATAGTGTGGGGCCAGAAGGGTTAGTAGGTGGATAGGTGGCACATCTTATCGGAGTTTCGTGGTGAGAAGGCCCGAAACATATGCATTAGGATTCACGATATTGCGAACTTTGAAATGCCGATGGAGTGAAGGAACTGTTGAAAAGTCAACTCATGAGCACATCAGAGTTTTGGCATATCGGGGTTCAGGAGTCGGTAAAGCAAGTTTCTTGGCATCACGAGTGGTGAAATTGCGATAGAAGAAGTCCCGACAGGAGAGGGAAATAGGTCAGCATTGACTTGTATTGGGTCTCCGGGATTCGTGGAACCTATGCTCGACCTTTGGATTCGCGAAGTCGTGAAGTCCAATCTCCCAATAAGCAAAGGAAGGGGGATCCCACGAGATTTACTATGGGTGCAGATTTCCTGATAGGGAAATAGAAGAGCGTTACAGCTCTTTAGGCCAAGGAAGAAGGAAATATCCTGAGCTGACGTAGGCCTTTCGACCTACGGGTTGTGAGGAAGGGCGTTGGCATCAAGTGGTATCAGAGCACAGAAAGGTTCTTTTCTTTCTATAGCAGAGAAGAAGAGAATTCACTATGCCGCCGAGGAGAGATAGACAATCACCCAATCCAAAGGATAGGGAAATGCCGAGGAGAAGAGGCAGGTATATGGAAGACCCAGTCATGGAGAGACAGATGTGTGATCTACGAGCTAGACTCGAAGACATGGAGATAGCTCAAAGACGTACAACCAGTGCAGGGGATCTAAGTGATTCCGACAGCAAAATAGAGGTTGAACGAGAAGAAGAAGTCGCAGTGGAAGATGCATCAAACAAGCGTTTGATTAAAGCTATTACCAGGATGGGTGCAAGGGCAAAGATGGACATTCCAGTTTATGAGGGAAACTTGGATGCAGAAGAGATTCTAGAATGGATTAGAGCTCTGGACACATACTTCGACTATGAAGATGTCAAAGAAGACAAGAAAGTCAAGCATGCTGTCACACGCTTGAAAGGACATGCAACATTGTGGTGGGATGAACTACAAGTTGACAAACACTGCAATGGCAAGCAAAATATCAAGAGCTGGGACAGAATGATCATGAAGATGAAAAAGAAATTCATCCCCAGGGATTATCAAATTACTCTGTTCAGGAGGATGCAGAACCTGAGACAGAAGTTGATGAAAGTGAAAGAATACACTGAGGAATTCTAGAAACTGAACATCAGAGTAGGTCATTGGGAGAGCGATGATGAGAAGGTTGCCAGATACATGAATGGCCTGAGATATGATATCTAGGATGAGATGAGCATGGTAACCATCCGAACAGTGGAAGATTCTTATCAAATGGCTCTGAAAGCAGAAGAGAAGCTGAGCCAAAAACAAAGTTAGAGGGGTCGAGGCAGAAGTTAGCCCAGAGGAAAATCAGTTTCCTAGGACAGATACCAGAAGCCCAAGGAGGATTGGAAGTTCAGGTATGAGCCTAAATGCAAATGAACGGAGAGAGGTGGAACCTCACAGAGAGGGCCATGTGTTGAACAGAGAGGGCAGCATAATGAGCAGAGAGGAGATTATGTTGATAACAACACTTTTCCTCGTACTAGAGGTAGAGGAAGGTGAAGAGGTGGAGTAATCACATGATTCACATGTGGAAAGAATGGGCACAAGTCTTACGAGTGTCTATATAAAAATAAGGACATTGGAGAAGCTCACATCGCCGAGGCGCAGAGGCGGGATGTTGAGGCAGAAGATGCTGAAGGCGGAAGATCACTGATGATGCGAAAAGTCCTTTTGACACCTGAGAAAGAGGTGGAGAGTTCAGTCCAAAGGACCAGACTTTTTAGGATTGCTTGCAATACCAAGGACAGGGTATGCAAGGTCATTGTAGACAGTGGTAGCACGGACAATCTCGTTTCAACTGAGATGGTAGAGAAGCTGGAGCTGGAGACGACTAATCATCCAATCCCATATAGAGTTTTGTGGCTACAAAAAGGACACCAGGTAACTGTCACTAAACGATGATTGGTTGAATTCAAGATAGGAGGATATAATGATAAAATATTGTGTGATGTCATTCCTATGGATGTTTGTCATCTATTGCTGGGTAGACCATGGCAATATGACAGGAATGTGATTCATGATGGGAGAATGAACACATACACCTTGGAGAAGAATGGGAGGACACACATGTTGCTTCCGATTAAGGATAAGGAGGTGAATATGGAAGTAAGCAACACAGTACTTCTCATGAGTGGGAAGGAACTTCTTACAGAGGTGAAGAAGAAGGAGGATCCACAGTTTATTGTGGTCAGAAAACTGAGGATTGTTATGACTAGCACAAGAGTGGATGATTTCCCAGAAGAAGTTCAGGAACTACTGGAAGAGTTCACTGACATAATAGTGGACGAATTACCTCATTCGTTGCCACCGATCAGAAGTGTGAGTCATCATATTGATCTCATACCAGGAGCCAGTTTGCCAAATAAATCCACGTATAGATTGACACCGAAAGAGAATGAAGAGGTCAAGAGGCAGGTCCAGGAGTTATTGGACAAAGGTTTGGTCAGGGAAAGATTGAGTCCATGTGTTGTTCCAATAGTACTCAGTCTGAAGAAAGATGGAGGCTGGAGGATGTGTACTGACTCAAGGGCTTTTAATAAGATAACCATCAGCTACAGGTTTCCATTGCCGAGGATGGATGATCTGATGGATTTCTTAAGTGGAGCAAGGTATTTTTCAAAGATTGATTTGAAAAGCGGTTATCACCAAATCTACATGAGAGAAGGTGATGAATGGAAGACAACATTCAAAACAAATGAAGGGTTGTATGAATGGATTGTTATGCCGTTTGACTTAACAAATGCACCAAGTACCTTCATGAGGTTGATGAACGAAGTCCTGAGGGAGTTCATTGGAAAATTTGTCATTGTGTATTTAGATGACATACTGGTCTACAGTAAGATAGTGGCGGAGCATCTGAAGCATTTGGCTACAGTGATGCAGAGGTTACAGCAGGAGAAGCTGTTGATAAATATGAAGAAGTCCTTAGTCATGAAGACAGAGCTCATTTATTTGGGGTTTGTTATTTCGACAAATGAGTTGAGGATGGATCCAGGTAAGGTGGAGGTAATCAAGAATTGGCCATCACCGAAGAATATCTTTGAGGTGAGAAGTTTTCATGGATTGGCTAGTTTCTACCGAAAGTTCATCAAGAATTTTAGTGGAATTAGTGCAACAATGATGGATACAGTGAAGAAAAGACATGAATCTTTTCACTGGACTGTAGAGGCTGAGAAGAGATTCAATCTGTTGAAGAGGAAGATTACGAAACAACCAGTTCCGGTGTTGCCAGATTTCGAGAAGACATTTCAGGTGAAATGCGATGCAAGTGGATTTGCAATAGGGGCAGTCTTGAGTCAAGAAGACAGGATGATAGCGTATTTCAGCGAGAAGTTGAATGAAGTGAAATTGAAGTACTCCACATATGATAAGGAGTTCTATGCTGTCATATAGGCATTGAAGAAATGGAGGCATTACTTGATCCCGAAAGAGTTCATGTTGTACAGTGACAATCATGCACTGCAGTTTATGACTCAACAGGCAAAGTTGAATCAGAAACATGCCAAATGGGTTGAGTATATGCAGAATTTCACTTTTGTGATAAAACATATTTCCGGTACTGCTAACAAAGTTGTTGATGCTTTGAGCAGGAAGTGTTTGCTGTTACAGGAGTTCAAAGTCAAAACGTTGGGTTTTGATGATCTCAGGGACATGTACACTGATGATCCAGATTTTAAAGAGGCGTATGAAGCAGCTGAGAATCCAGTTCTCAGAGACAGAAGCCCATGGATAGAATACATGATCCAGGAAGGATTGTTGTTAAGAGGTAATCAATTGTGTATTCCGAAACGCTCCATGAGGGAGAAATTGCTGAAGGAGAAACACAATGGAGGATTGGCAGGACATTTTGGTCATGAAAAGACGTTTGCGAAGTTGAATGAGTCATATTTTTGGTCGGGAATGCGAGCGGATGTCAAGATATTTGTGGATAGATGCATAATTTTCCAGCATTCAAAGGGAAGGAAATAGAATGCGGGATTTTATCAACCATTTACCATACTAGAGAGGCCATGGGATGCAATTAGCATGGATTTTGTATTGAGGTTGCCAAGAACACAAAGAGGTGTTGATTCAATCTTTGTGGTAGTGGATAGATTTTCCAAAATGGAACACTTCATTTCGTGTCAGAAGACCAGTGATGCAACTCACATTGCGAACCTGTTTTTCAAAGAGGTCATTCGACTTCATGGGTTGCCAAAGAGTATAGTTTTGGATAGAGATACGAAATTCATAGGGCATTTTTTGGAGGACCTTATGGAATAAGCTGGGGACTAACTTGGCATTTAGTTCAGCTTATCATCCTCAGACGGATGGACAAACAGAAGTGGTCAATAGAAGTCTGGGAGACTTGTTGAGAAGCTTGGTGACAGAGCACCACAGCCAGTGAGACAACATATTACCACAGGCAGAATTTACGTACAATGACTCGGTGAATAGGAGCACAGGACATAGTCCATTTCAGATTATTTATGGAATGCAGCTGAGAGGAATTTATGAATTGAGGGATTCAGAGAAGACTGCGACTAGGAGCGCTAGTGCAAAAGGATTCACAGAGGCGATGAAAGAACTTCACAACCAGGTGAAGGAGCGGTTGCAGAATCCAAGTCAGGAGTATAAGCGCAGGGCAGATCAACATAGAAGACGACTTCAGTTTGAGGTTGGTGATCTGGTTCTGGCACATTTGAGGAAAGAAAGGTTCCTGAGAGGAACATATAATAAGTTGAAGATGAAGAAAATCGGACCATGTAGGGTCTTGAAGAAAATTGGGGTGAATGATTATGAGATTGAATTACCCGATGGGATCGGAATTTCTCCAATATTCAATATCTCATATTTGTACCCATATAAAACTAGGGAAACAACGACTGAATATGAGCAGCCAGTGATTCAGTGGACGAAGAAGATGCCATTTGTAGAGAAGCTGCGAATGGAATGCATACTGGATAAAAGAGTGAGCAAGAGGACCAGGCGAAAGCAATACTTGGAGTATCCGATCAAGTGGAAGAACCATCCAGTTGAAGTTGCCAGTTGGGAGAGCGAACCAGATATACAGAAGCATGGACAGACTGTGCAGTAGCTCATGGACAGGATCCCATGAAATTTTTCAATCGAGGGAGTATGATGCAGGAGCATCTCCCGCATCAACCGAGCCAGCGCAGAAGCCAAAGGACAACTGGACGAGCGCCAACAAAAATTTTGAAATTCCCTTAGATTGTTGCACCATCTTAAATGAGCCATTAAGATGAGACACACTTGTATTATGTAACCGGACCTTGAGCCTTTAGCTCTCGTCCTTAGTAGGTAGGAGGCATTTAAGATAGTTAATGTAAAGTAGATAGAATTTAATTCTAGATTAGACTTCTTGAAAGTGCAAGAGGGAGATAGGATATAGACACCCTCATTGTGCATTGTAACATTATTGAATCCAGGAAGAGCAAGAGCATGCAGAGAGTTGTGTAAGAACACCCATGTACAGGCATTTGAATTAATAGGAAGAGTTTGATTCAAATTCATGGTTTGTGTTGTTCTCTGTGTATTGATGATATGCTCATGAATGTTTGCTTCCTGTTATACATTTGCTTTATATGTTGTGTATATGATTTCATGTTTGAATTGAAGTCTAAAAGGGAGAAGGAATGAGTTTCAATTGTTTCTCTAATTGAGCTAGAGGAGTTCCTGCAAGGAGTGTAGTCGAAGTGTCTGCAAGGAGTGTGTTGACAGAGGGCTCAGGTAGTTTAGATTTTGTTCTCATTCACCCAGAGGTGTAGTTGGGCACAGGAGCCATGCAAGGAGTGCGCAGGCCGAGTGAAGCTTTAGGGTTGCGAACCTGAGTGAACAATTGAAATACTGCTGCTACATGTGTGCGCAAAGTCAAGGGACTTCAACACTTAGACGTGGTTTAAGGTTTTTCCGCAAGGAGTGCGTGCAAGAGTTTTTTTGAAGGACTTGAAAGTCATGGGGAAAGCTCATGAAGGATAAGTCCTTTGGAGTTGTTAAAGGACAATGCAGGGAAGTTGTGCCTTGAAGGACTGTAAGAAGTGTTGCAAGTTTGTGCGCAGATAGACAAGTTCCACGGAGGAACACATAGTCAATTCGCATACTTCATCAGAAGGAAGAATGGACGGTTGGAATTCTCCGAGAGGGATTCATGACATCCGGTGAGCCGTTAGATCTCGCAGAGGTGCAGGGAAGATACACGAGTATTCCCATCGGGTTCAAACTCAGGAGGGGTAGAACCATCGATCCAAGTCACAAGGACAGTTGGATTTGCACATGAAATCGTGTATCAGGGTTTTATAGGGTGAAGTCCCGTAAAAATGCATCAAGAATCACGAAATTATGAACCGCGATATCCTGACAGGTCAAAGGAACAGTGTGGGGCCAGAAGGGTCAGTAGGTGGACAGGTGGCACATCTTATCGGAGTTTCGTGGCGAGAAGGCCCGAAACATATGCATTAGGATTTGTGATATTGTGAACTCCGAAATGTCGATGGAGTGAAGGAACCGTTGAAAATTCAACTCGCGAGCACATCGAAGTTTTGGCGTATCGGGGTTCAGGAGTCGGTAAAGCAAGTTGTTTGGCATCGCGAGTGGGGAAATCGTGATAGAAGAAGTCTCGACATGAGAGGGAAATGAGTCAACATTGAATTGTATCGGGTCTCGGGGATTCATGGAACCTATGCTCGACCTTTGGATTCACGAAGTCTGATCTCTCGATAAGCAAAGGAAGGGGGATCCCATGAGAGTTACTGTGGGTGCAGATTTCCCGATAGGGAAATAGAAGAGCGTTACAGCTCTTCGGGCCAAGGAAGAAGGAAAGATCTTGAGCTGACGTAGGCCTTTTGATCTATGGGTTGTGAGGAAGGGTGTTGGAATCACAGGCCACGTGTACCTCTGCAACTCTTCAAAAATGAAAATACAAGCAATCAAGCACTAGCAGAGACTATTGGTATTGAGAACCAGAATCTCTTGAAGACTCAGAAACTTTCTTTGACAGAAAAAAGAAAACAATTCAAGGAAGATTTCATATAAAAAAACAAATATGAGGTGGTACCTAAGCTACAAACTACAAAAAATAGAGATTAGAGTGAGATCCAGAAAACCCCTGAGAAGGATCACTTCTAATAGGGAAGAGGATGACTCTCTCTAAAAAAAAAAATCTGAACTCAAACATGCGACTAACACTTCATCAGCTAGCATGTGCATGTTGGCTGAGTGAAAGTAGGGTGCATGTACATGCGTGCAGGCCTTATACAAGCCACATGTACCTCTGTGACTTCTCAAAAATAAAAATGTAGCTAAGAAAAGAAAGCAGGGAGTACTGGTATGGAAGATCAGAATCCGTACTAGCTCAGACTTTTGTAGAAACTCAGAAAAATGGTGATGAAACCAATTTAAACATACCCAAAAAAGTATCCCCAAAAAACCCTATAGATTCCTCAGTATGGTCACCAATTTTGTTGTGAGTGGGAAATCCCCCTATGGACTAGCACTTAGGGTTTTATCATGCATGCAGAAAATGACCATTTCAAAGGCTTCTACTCTTTCCTATTCTCCCAACACAAAACCCCACATTCATGCAATACAAATGTGTAAACAAGATTCAATAACTCTACCTTAAGTCCTCCATTTGATGTCAATCCCTTTTCTTTCACTCACTCTTTGATTACAAGCCTCCTCCCAAAGTTGACCTGCATTCACACATGAACAAACAAAAAGCTGCGAACATGCATTTCATATACTAATTGTTGGCTTAGTTGTGACAATATAATAAAATAAATATTCAACTTGAACACATGATATGGCGGGACGGGAAAAGTATTCCTTTTTGTATTAATATTCACAAGAGTAAACTTACAATATGTGGTCGACACTGCTCCTCGAAACTAGTCCTGGGCTCCTCTTCAACTGTCCTCCAACTGCTTTTCTCTATACTTCTCTTTGCACAAGGATGGCTAAAGGTTGGGACAAGGGGAATGCTCAATTGGGTATAGTTTCTTTACTATGATTTTCCTTCTTTCAAATGGGACCCTTACCCCTTCTTTTATAGGCTAGAAGGAGCTAGGTATTTGTTCGAATGACTGGCCATGCATGGCCGAAAGGTTTAGTTAACTTACCCAAAGTTGTGTGTTCCATCAACAACTTTCCTTTTTTCATGCTTTTGTAGGTACACGCGGGCTGTAGTGAGGCAACTAGCATGTACACGCGTGCAGTAGTGGAGTAGGGTGCATGGGCCTTTTAAAAGGTATTTTTAAGAAGAGTTGTTCAATAGTATTTTGGCAAAGAAGGAATCTGAGATGGCCTAATGCTAGGTAAGCATGTTTGGTGCAAATTAGGGTTATAACAAAAACAGAGGAAGAGATAGATTCCATGCCAGTAGAATATATACGAGAGTATGCAAAAATTTTCTGTAATGGTTGGAAGGTGTTAATTCAGAATGATGAACCAAATATCGGATTGGTATGTGTTATAGTTAGTAATTTTTTCATGGATTTGATGATAATTTTCTTGTAGTTTTATATCTAGATACATATCATTGTATCTTTAGAAATATTTGAGTTGTTATCTTCATTAATTATAGTTTGGTCATATGTTAAATGAATCTCCGGTAAATAGGGGACTTGATTCAACAATTTTAAATTTGGATGGGTTGAATCGGGTATTTGTTTTCTAATATCCACATATGTGCACTTTAGTTGTCCAATCTTCACAACTTATTAAATAATCGACATATATGAAATTTATGTTTTTCTATTAATGTGAACACATTGAACCCTATTTAATTCTTAGTTTTGTTGTTCACAGATCCCTATTCTATCTCCCACTACTTGGGCATGCTTGTCCAAATTCTCATTGGGAGAGTTTGAAGAGGGTGGGAGTTTACATGTATCATTTCATGTTCAAAACAAATTTAGTTATATATGAAAATTGCAATGTCATTTAAATTATTAATTTAAAAGGAAAATGTCTTAAACAATATATAATTTATTGAATCTTAGGGTATGGTGGGTAAGACCGTGACTACCGACCATGGGAATTCCATCCTCTTGTGTGGTTGATGATATTAATGTTGGCACATCACAAGTATTACATGTTTCAACATCTAAAACTACAATTTAATGTGTTAAAATCATTTAAATTTAATTTTCAAATGTACAAATTTGAAATGTGTTATAGGGCAATGTGGAGAAGAGAGTTCCTTAGAGTGTGCTTGAAGAGAATGTGGAGAAGATAGTGCAGGAGATTGGGATTGAGGAGGATGCATCCATACCTGAGAAGGATGTGTCTATTCATGATGATTTTTAAATGTATGTACATTGCACATTAGTGAGTTTTAGATTGTTTTTATGTTGGGCCTTTTATATATAAGTGTAAAATCTTATTTGTGTTGAATATGCTTATTTTTTTTTTACTTTTTTCAAATTTTTGTTTGATCAAATTTTTAATTAATCCTTTCATATTTATTGAAGGGTTACTCAACTAATGTATATATAACTTTTCAACGATTCTGTAATCTCCCCCACCTCTTAGAGAGGTGATGAAGAGACTTAGTGTCCTGGGCACCCCCACTAGGTCATAGTCTCACACGGAAGGGGGGAAAGTCAAGAAGTTAAAAGTTATATTTTTAAGTTGACTTAAGAAAGGAAAAGGATAAAGGAGTAAAAGATAACTCAACAGAAGAATAGAAGATTAACCCTGGGAGTTAACCTAACTCAACAGAGAATTAGAAGG
>ML891608.1:0-12793 GCA_009831015.1 Picea engelmannii | reverse complement strand
CAGACCCCCCGGACCCCGCAAAGGGGGTACCCCCCCCTCTGCACTCCCCTGCGTGGAAGAGTGTACATACTTCTAGGGTGTAAATACTTCATGGGGTATAAACACGGCTAAAATCAAGGACCTCTGAATCAAGAAGATAATCAGGCTCCACAACCAACAATCATGACTACGCAACACATAAATTCTATTGGTCATGTCATCTATGCAAGTAATATTTCAATACTCATGTAGTCTTCTTGTATGTCATCGATGCATTAAACAATGTGATCTAGTTGTTCCCATGCACACTCAAAGATTGGAAAAGGTTAATATCTTGCATTTTCACTGGTTGTGATAAAGGATTGGATTTAAAGAGGCAATTGCATGTCATAACTTGGTAAACATCTTCACTTCCCATGCATGAAATTCTCCCAAGAAAACCTATAAATACAAGGATCTCTCCATAAATCCAACAGTTCAATGAATGTAGGGTTATGTTGCACAAGTGTGATCAATGATTTAGTCATTTTCTATTTCAAGCTTCATTGCATCTCATTGGTATAAACATTGAACTTTTTCTTCCTTCATTAAGGGGAATATATATTCAAGTTATCACCACATTCCAAAGAAAAATCCTCAAAGAGGCCTAAAGAGGAAGCTTGAAAGCCATCTTCATGGCTACTCCTAAGTGATGTTGTTCTTTTATTTAAATTTGTTCCCTATTTTTCATTAATACACAGTTTTGGGTTCTCTTTACCCCAACCAAATTAAGTGGGTGGATATCCTTATTACTACACCTCTACTTCTATTTTTTTTTGTTGGGAATGGATCAACTAAAACTAGTTATTCAATTAGTTATTTGACCACAACTAGCTCAACTAAGTTGGATCTGCTAGTACTAGTGTTGGCTATGACTATAGTTTCCAAAGGTCATATCATCAAGGTCGATTTGCATCCCTAATCTATAGGTTGGTCTTGTCATCAAGATCCCTTTTTCATTTGCACGTGAGGGTCGATTTCCACCCAAACTAAGGAAACCTTTGCACATCATGCATTTTAATGGTTGTTTCATTTTTTTATTGTTTTGATTTCTAGCCTACTCAATGTGTGAAATATTTGTAGTATTTTTTGCTTGTATGAAATTTCATGCAATAAAGGAAGCTCCAGTGTGAGGATCTACCTTATCTTGCTTCATAAGGAGCAAATAATCCATAGAGTAATTACCATCAAGGTTTTTCTTCTCTTATCTTTTGTTGTGTTAGTATTTTCATACTAATCAAAAGAAATATTTTTGTTTCAAACACTTATCTATAACCTTCCCAATTTATGTCTACACCAATAGTTCTAACCTATCCACATAGTCTTTTTACTATACATTAGCACCAAATAGACCATAACACTATGCCCTTCATTTCTTATTGTTTTTTCGTATTAGATTTCCAAAGTAAAATTTTTATTACAATGTGTGTGTCTTTGCTATTATATACTTTTCATGTCAAAGTAGTTAAATAATATGGTTTGTGTGTCTTATTTCCTATTTAAATCATTAAAAATAAAAATATATATTTTGTGCAGACAAGTATAGTCTTACTGTAACCATTGTAGTTCTAGATTTATTTGGGTGCACTGACCTTTGGAATATCAACCAAGCAGGTTTGAAAATCATGGTATTGGTAACCGAATTGGTTTATTTGGGAATTTGTGTGGTTTGAATGTAGTATATGCTTACCTGGCTTAGAAAATCTAAGTATGAAGGAAAGTTGTATCCATCGAATCTTAATATTGACAYCGRAAAGAAAAAGAAGCAGATCSAATCTACAAAAATGGAAGTTGAGCACAAGGAAAGACCCATTAATGAAGATGAAAGAATATTTGRAAGGTTRGTATATTAAGTAGCTAATATTTCCAAGAGTATGGCCTTACTCATGGCTACTCTTAGAAAAATATATACCACAAAACKTAAATCTCACRAGAACTAAGAATAGCATAAGGATCCAAGGAAAGAGAATGAAGAAATTGAGMTTGAAAAAGAGACTGTAGTAACCAATCTTCTTAGGTTCTATATAAAGTGGAAGAAAAAGTTGAGATGAAGCCTTTCAAAGGTGAGTAAGACACAATAATTGGATCATTGGATGGAGAAATTAAAAGTCTAYTTTAGTATATACATATTGTAGGAGAGGAGAAGAAAATAGCTTTTGTTGGATTCAACCAAGAATGCCATGCACAAAATTAGTGGGAAAGCCACACTAAGGCCCTTAAGATGGCAKGAGACAAACCAATAACTAGTGGGAGGTATTCAAATACCTCCTCAAGTTCATATTGGGAATGAAGAGGACCAAACRATTTCATGGAATTACTACCAACAAAGTTAAGGAAAAAATGTACACAAGTATATTATAGAGTTGTGATAACACTCCATTTAGTTGGGGATAAATTCCAAGAAACCCAATGTGTTCATCAAGTGATTCAATGATATTTATAGCCACTTGAGAAGGCAAGCTATAATATTCAATCCCAATACCATACATGAGGCCTATGTGTAAGCTTGGTAAACAAGAAGAAGTGGTAGTCATGTGATTCAAAGAAATCATACCAGTATGGTACTTTGAGTTATAAGGGTGAGAAGAAGAAGGGGAAAGGAAAAATAAGAAGATTATCACATCTTTGCATGTGTGTGAGGACCCTAAGAACCATAGTGATCATTGCAACATTGATGGTCACACTTAAAAGAAAAATTTTGAAAATTGCATCTAGAGCTAAATCCTAAGAACCTTAAACAAGAGTAGTCCAAAAAGAATAATATTCTAGTGGTTCTTGGAAAGGAGATTGAAATCAACTTAGATGTGGGTGAAAATATTGTTTGCGCAATAATACAAAAAAAGGTGAACCTAAGTAGTCTGCATCACAAAGAGGAGAAGGAGACAACAAAGCTTTTCATATCAATATTCAAATCAAGAAGAAAGGTAGATTCTTTGTTTTATTTTGGTTCACATGCCAACCTCATTGCATAGGATTTGGTAAGTAGCATTGGTTTATTGATGTATGATCACCCTTGTCTATACCCTTTGGGTTAATATCTGAATAAGGATGTAGAGTTAAAATTTAACAAGCAATGCAAGCTTAGATTTGTTATCACCAAAAATATTATTAATGAAATAGAAGTCTTTCTAAGACCTCTAGATGTATGTGGTGTGGTTTTTCGTAGCCCCTACATTTCTATGAGGGATGTTGTATCCATGGAAATGGAAAAACCAATAATTGCTATCAAGGATGGTAAAACATTTATCATCAATAGACATAAGGGGAAACATAAGATCTCTCTAGTGAGTTCAAAAAGACTAGGAACATATTCATAAACAGATAACCAAGATCTAATATATCTGAACTCCTATGGAAAACATCAAACAGATAAAATTATGTGGATAAAATATCTAAGAAAATAAGAGAGAGGGGACACCAAAATTTATGTGGCAAAACCCTAAGCTGGGGAAACATCCACAAAAGTAAGGCCTTCTACTCTTTAGATAACTATCCCAATTACATATGTTAGACAATTCACATGTATGGAGTTCAAATGGGACCCATACAACTCTTAGGCATATGGATGATCTAGCCTAAGGAGCCATAAGGTGCAAGCCAACAATCAAGACCATATGTTAGGGTCCTAACCCGCACATAGGTAGAGCAATATATTTGGATGTAATAAAGGTCAATATTAATAAGGCTTTTCAATAAAATAGAATAAGGTAGATGTAAGAAGACCTAATAGAAGTTTCCGCTTCTAGAAGGATCTTCCTCTAGATGCGTCTCTTGATAGACATATTTAGTATAAATAAGGGTCGAGGGTATGAAAACCCTAGCTTGGAGATTATTGTAACAGAGCGTTGCTCGACTGGAGGTTGCCCCCTCGAAGAGGCTTGTGAACATTTCTTTCTGAATCAAAGTGTTATTCATGTTGTTATTCTTATATAATTTATATGTTATTGTGGAGATTATACTGGTTATATTACTGTTATTCTACCATTTCTAGCATTTTATTTTTTTTCTGCATA
Organism: Picea engelmannii; assembly: GCA_009831015.1. Classification (NCBI taxonomy): domain Eukaryota; kingdom Viridiplantae; phylum Streptophyta; class Pinopsida; order Pinales; family Pinaceae; genus Picea; species Picea engelmannii. Next base: position 8,762 of record ML891608.1, on the reverse strand, counting down.
CTTTTTATATCTGGTATATTACAAGTGGTATCAGAGCACTTTCCTTGGCAGAAATTGTGGGAATTTTCTTTTTCAGGGTAGAGACGTATTTTGGTGTCTTTAAGCCACATAGATCTGTCGCTATGTGCATAAACCCGCTGTTGAGGGTTTCATACACGCAGGAAATGCAATTGGTTATTAAGCGCACATCTGTTGGCCACCCTTGTAACCCCTGTTGGTACCCCTTCGAGTGGTAGTGCATCAGAAAACACCTGTGTATGGATCAGCCTAGATTTCCTGAAGCCCTCCGCCTGACTGCTATAGTTCCATCGAGAACATCACTCGGGAAGATACTCTCTAGAACCTGGGTAGTCGGGTAGTACGGCTAAGGGTACGGTCTATCCTCCTTAGTTAGTGCCCTGAGATATTGGGTTGAGTACTACTGTTGGACCCCGCACATATATCAGAGAGCTATAGCACAAGGTAAACCCTTGTCTGTAGAACCCTTGAATACCTAACCCTTGGGGGACAGAAACATAAACAAATTAACACAGACATGATCTATTGTCACGCAACTGTGTTCNAAAAAAAAAAAAAAAAAACTCTGGAATTTTTTTCACCATTATTTGAGACCTATTCCATTGGATTCATCTCTTCGCCCTTATCACATTCATCCATATCATTTTTCGGCAAAAATTTATGACCCCGCCCGCCCCTTTTCAGTTCACCCATCCTCATGGCCCATACCCGTAGCCAAGAACTGGAGTCTCGCTTCAACACCTTGCAATCTAGTTTCCTCGAGACCCAAAAAGAAGTGAAACAAATCAGTGCTACTGCTTCCTCCCTCGATACATCCATCAATACAACCATAAATACATCTGGGCAGTCCTCAATGGAGGAAGTCAAACAAGAAATGACCACCCAGCTTGAATCTGTCTTTGCATCACTCTGCACCAAACTGAAGATCCCTACAGATGACCCTTTCCCCGACGCACCTCTAAAGACTGAAGGAGAACATTCCTCCCATTCCCATACCTTTCAGCCCCATCACTTTCAACGGGACCTACGCCTTCCGCGGGTGGATGTAACCAAATTTGATGGCTCGGACCCCACTAGTTGGGTCACCCAAATGGAACATTATTTCTCTTTATACGACATTACAGATGACTTGGCCAAACTCTGATATGGTGTTCTCCATATAGATCAAGAACGCTGACAATGGTGGCAATGGAGAAAAACTTCTCGTCAAGGGTATATTGCTTGGACCTAATTTGTGACTGAGCTTTATGAACGCTTTGACACTGACACCAACCATTTGGGCCATTTGACAAAATTGAAACAATCAGTAACAGTCGAAGACTTCATAGCTGCATTTGAGCACCTGGCTTTTCGAACATAGGGCATGACTGATGCTTTCTTTCGATAGTTTTTTATCAGTGGCCTCAAGGAGGAGATTCGGGCCCATGTCCTCATGACTCGACCTTCAAGTTGGGTGGAGGCTACTAAAAAAGCTGAAGAAGCACAACAAGTTATATCCTCTCAAAATTGTAAACCTTCCTTTATCCCTCGCCCTAAACCCGTAAATCCCACTACTCCCTTCACCCCATTAAAGATCCAAAAATTGACGAGGGATGAAATGGCTGAACGCCAACTCAAAGGCCTTTGTTATAATTGTGATGACAAATATTTCCCAGGCCACAAATGTAAGGAACAAAAGATTTTTATGGCCATCTCTGAGGATATTTCAGAAGAGGATGTTGAAACTCCCCTTGTGCCTGAGTCACCTGAAATCACTGACATAACCCCTCCCTCCAACCCTCCTGAAGTGGAACCGATCATTTCCCTCAATGCTCTCACTGGCTTCTCCGCCCCCCAAACCCTCAAGTTAATCGGTTACATCAAGAATTGGAAGGTCATCATTCTAGTCGATAGTGGAAGCACCCATAATTTTATTCATCGCCGCATTGCCCAAGAAACCCATTGCTACATCCATGCCGTCAACAATTTCCAAATCATGATTGCCAATGGTGGTTCCATGAAATGTGGAGGGCACTGTGAAAATGTGCGTCTCCAAATCGGTGACTACCACCTAAAATCCCATATGTTTGCTATTGACATGGGTGGTTGTGACATTGTGTTGGGTGCAGACTGGCTAAGGACTTTGGGTCCCATTCTCATGGATTTTAAAGACTTAACAATGAAATTCGACTAGGAAGGACACCAATATAAATTCCAAGGAATCACTGTTGGTTCACCTTAGGTCATTAGTTCCCATCGCATGGAAAAGATACTCAAAAAAGGTCATTTTGGTGTCATTGCCCAACTCCATGCCATACAAGAAACAGAGACACCCTTGGTTCCGCAAGACCTCCAAGCCCTCCTTTCTAAAAATCAAATGGTATTTTGCACTCCCCAAGGACTCCCTCCTTCCTGTGGTGTTCATGATCATTCCATTCCCCTTGTACCAGGAATCCTTCCTCCCAATATCCGTCTGTATCGCCACCCCTTTTCAAAAAAAAATGAAATTGAGAAAATGGTCCAGGAACTCCTTACTACAGGCGTTATTCGTCCTAGTACAAGCCCTTACTCTTCTCCGGTAGTCATGGTCCTGAAGAAAGAAGGTTCTTGGAGAATGTGTCCTGACTTCCGTGCCCTCAACAAACTGACCATTAAAGATAAATTTCCCATTCCTGTCATTGATGAACTCCTGGATGAATTGAGTGGAGCCCAATTCTTTACTAAACTTGATCTTCGCTCGGGCTATCACCAGATACATATGAAAGAGGTAGACATCCCCAAGACGGCCTTTCGAACTCATGAGGGCCACTATGAGTTTTTGGTCATGCCCTTTGGCTTGTGTAACACCCCCTCCACCTTCCAAAGCCTCATGAATCATTTAATCCGTCATTTTGTCCGTCATTTTGTCTTAGTTTTCTTTGATGATATCCTCATCTATAGAAAAACCTGGACATACCATCTTAGCCATGTGGATCGAATTCTCCATCTACTCTCTCAGCACCAACTTTTCTTGAAACAGTCTAAATGTGCCTTTGGTGCCTCAGAAGTAGAATACTTGGGCCATCTGGTTGGCAAGGATGGTGTCAGGGTGGATCTGAAAAAGATTGAAGCTATGCAAGATTGGCCACACCCAAAGACTCTCAAAATCTTGCATGGATTTTTGGTCTTAACAGGGTATTATCGCAAGTTTGTTAAGAATTATGGAAAGATTGCAGCACCTCTCATTGCTCTCCTCAAAAAGAACTCTTTCACTTGGACTCCAGTCATTGCTCAAGCTTTCCAAACCTTGAAGATAGCCATGTGCATCACTCTGGTTCTGGCCCTTCCTGATTTCACAAAGACCTTTGTGTTGGAAGGTGATGCCTTAAGGAAAGGAATCGATGTTGTCCTTATGCAAGAGGGTCGACCTTTGGCCTTCACCAGCAAACAACTATCTGAAAGGAATCTGGGCAAACCCATCTATCAAAAGGAAATTTTGGCTATTCTGCATGTTGTTGATCTGTGGCGCCCTTATCTCTTGGGGCAACGTTTCCAAATTAAGACAGACCATCAAAGCCTCAAGTACTTTATGGAACAACGCATTTCCTCCCCGGAGCAACAAAAATGGGTGACTAAACTCTTTGGATATGATTATGAGATCATTTACAAGAAAGGAAAAGAAAATGTGGTGGCAGATGCACTGTCCCGAAAATATGAAGACGAAGGATCCCTTTTTTCTCTTTCCTTCATTGTACCAGATTGGCTCCAAGCTGTTCGCCAGGAATGGCTACAAGATCCCAAAAGTTCGCATCTGATCCAGCAATTGCAGACCAATGCTCCAGTTCCCCCAGGGTACTCTTGGCTCCAGGATGAGCTTCGATACAAAGGCCATTTGTATTTAAGTAAACAATCAAAGCTTAAACCCATGGTACTTTCTGAGCTTCATGCTACACCCACAACGGGGCACTCCGAGTTCACCAAAACCTATGACAGGGTCAAACGTTCTTTTTTCTGGGATGATATGAAATAGGACATCCGTAATTTTGTCGTTGAATGTGATGTGTGTCAACGCAACAAGGGAGAAACAGTCAAATCTCTAGGCACACTACAACCACTTCCGATCCCACCTGCTATTTGGAAAGATATCTCTATGGAATTTATTATCGGCTTACCCAAATCGGGAAATAAATCAGTCATAATGGTGGTTGTGGATCGCCTTTCCAAATATGCTCATTTCTGCACTCTTCAACACCCATTTACTGCATCCATGGTGGCTCAAAATTTCATGGAGCAGGTCTTCAAGCTTCATGGCATGCCGCACTCTATTGTTTCTGATCGTGACCCAACTTTCACAAGCAAATTTTGGCAAGAACTGTTCAAGCTTCAGAGCACCCAATTGCATCTTAGCACAACTTATCATCCCCAAATTGATGGTCAAATGGAAGTTGTCAACAAGTGTTTGGAAACATATCTGAGGTGTTTTGCCTCTGAAAAGCAAAATCAATGGGTTCAATGGTTACCCCTAGCTGAATGGTGGTACAACACTTCCTACCATACAGCTACACGCATGACTCCTTTTGAAGCGATATATGGACAGAAGCCACCTTCAGTTCTCCCATACTTACCGGGTACCTCAAAGGTCTAGGCAATTGACCAAACACTTACAGTTCGAGAGGATATTCTCTGTACCCTCAAAGAGAACTTGGTCATGGCAAAGAATCGCATGAAGCAACAAGCAGATCAAGGTTGCTCTGAATATCAATTTGTAGAAGGGGATCAGGTGTTTCTGTGACTGCAACCATACAAGCAAACTTCCCTCAAGGTCGATCATTGTTAGAAGCTAGCACCCAAATTTTATGGTCCTTATACCGTTCTCAAGCATGTGGGACAATTCGCCTATAACTTAGCTCTGCCTAGTCATTCAAAGCTACATCCTATTTTTCATGTTTCATGCTTAAAGAAGGTGATTGGAACTTAGTGTCAAATTCAAACCAACCTTCCCGAGTTAGCTGAAGAAGGATCCATTTGGCTACAGCCAGAAGCAGTTTTGGACCAGCGTGAGCGTCGCTTGCATTAGAGAACCATCAAGGAAGTGCTCGTCTAGTGGAAAGATACAACTCCAGCAAATGCCACTTGGGAACCAGCTACCATTCTGCAGCAATTTCCACATCTCAAGCCTTGAGGACAAGGCTATTTTTAAGGGGGCAGACATGTTAGGGTCCTAACCCGCACATAGGTAGAGCAATATATTCAGATGTAATAAAGGTCAATATTAATAAGGCCTTTCAATAAAATAGAATAAGGCGGATGTAACAAGACCTAATAGAAGCTTCCGCTTCTAGAAGGATCTTCCTCTAGATGCTTCTCTTGATAGACATATTTAGTATAAATAAGGGTTGAGGGTATAAAAACCCTAGCTTGGAGATTATTGTAACAGAGCACTGCTCGACTGGAGGTTGCCCCCTCTAAGAGGCTTGTGAACATTGCTTTATGAATCAAAGTGCTATTCCTGTTGTTATTCTTATATCATTTGTGTGTTATTGTGGAGATTATGTTGGTTATATTACTATTATTCTGCCATTTCTAGCATTTTATTTATGTTCTGCATACTTTTTATATCTGGTATATTACACCATAAGCCTTGCTCCACCTTCTATATTCAAGAACAAGGAGGCCTAAATTTATAGTTACCAGGATAAACCTATACCATTGATTATAAGGTTGAATCAAGGGTAGATATCAATCAATCTATAAGGTTGATGATGAGGTATGCAATAATATCATCAAGAGATAATGGAAAATTATTGGATAAGAATGACCTAGGAGTGTAGGTCAAGTTTATCTTAGTGGCAGGTCACCACCAAATAACTCCCAAAACTACCACTCGCTTCACCAATACAAATACCTGTGCGAAATTAGATTTTTGAACTCTATCTCAGTTCTTTCTCTAAGATATTTTTGTCTTCTTGATGATGCAAATGCTTGTTCTCTATCCAACCTTTTCCCCGAACTACATGCACGTAGTCATAAACTATCTCTTCAATGTAGCATCATTCAACCATGTTAGTTACATTCCATCTAGCCAGCTCTCCTCCGCACGTAATGTTACTATGCTGCTAGCATAAGATTTCATGTCAAATTCAATTGTGAGGCATGTGAGTAATAGGGGGAATTTACCAGCGATTATGAGGATGCCCAAAACAGTGTTTTGACAGTGCACAAGTGGTGTATAGAGCCAAGAAAATGTACAGACTCTAAATATATGTTAGTAAACGTTTTAATATGCCAGAGGCGAATTTAACATGTTGGCAAACATTTTGATGTGCTAGAGGTGAATTTGATATGCTGACAAACATTTTAATAAGCTAGAGACGAATTTGATATGTTGACAAAGATTTTAATATGCCAGAGGTGAATTGGATATGCTAGTAACATTTTTAATATGCCAGAGGCTAATTTGATATGTTGGTAAATGTTTTAATATGCCAAAGGAAAATTTGAGGACATGACAACTCCAGACATCCATCAAAGGAATTTTGGTTTTCCTAGGACGTTAGAATACACTATGTATTTGATTGCTCAAAAATTATGGTTAGGTTTTTATGTATGGTTTCCAACAAGTAAGATTGTGTGTTTTCTCCAAACACTGAATTATGCACAAACATGTAGCCAGCAGGAAAAAAAATGCATGGGTTCTATTGATTGCTAGGGTTTGTTGTGCATGCAGATATATAATGTTACTGAGTTGTAGGTATATGGCGTAGCAAAGGAATAGAGCGTATAACGTCCAATAGCTAGGGTTTATAGTATATGTGATGATAGATATCAGGTTAAATCCATGGGTGTCTTAGATAGGTCATGGCACGTCAAACACACAAAGGAAAACAAATAAAAATTTGTGGGAGTCATATTTGAAGTTTGTTCCCTCTCAACATTATAGAAACAAATAACAATGCATGGGGCTCTCCTTGAGCTATGCTGAGCTCTCATATAAGGTTCCATATTGCAAACAAATTGTGGTCACTTTGACAGTTGGAGAACGCTACTAGTAGTTTCATGGAGGATGCCTGAAGGCATGGGTAAGGTCGTGGATAGGTTAGACTACAAATATATAATCTTTGGGATGTCAAGGAGAAAGGGCACAATTCTTAGAATGCCCAAAATCGAGGAAGATATTGTTGGAATGCTCAACACATCCAAAGGTGAGTATTACTAGCTTAAATGTGTATTCACCATTACCAATGTACTCACACACTCAATAATGAAAACAAGAGGCAACAAGTTGCTTTCCATCCCCTCATTAAGATACAAAGAAGTCATTCAAATTATAACCAACAAGATCTAATAAAACATAATGGCTAATTTAACCATACTCATTATATAAAATAACTAACTCAGGGAGACAAGATTTTTACCCTAGAAACCAATTGGGAAAACTAGTCGAATGGTGCTTAGTATTATTCTTTCTTCATGTTTGCAACTTTATAATTCCCTCCTCGTCCTTGGCCAAAATCCCTTTGGAAATGAGCAAGAGTGAAGATATAGGGAGAGATAGGGGGTAAGGGAAAGCCAACAACCATGGCTCTTCACTTCTTGTCCCTTATCCTTCTCTCCTATATCTTACCTTGTCATTTTAATTATTCTCCTTTAACTTTTTTTTTACATGCTTATTATCTTATTCCACATTAGCTTACATTTTACGACATGGATTTGTAATGTTGATCAATAATTAGTTTTTTTTGCAGGTACCTAGTCTTATCCATTCTTTGGTCTAGATTCATTTCAGATCACACCTCCCCATTGAGAGGATTTTTAGTCTCCAAAATTTCTAGGAAACCAATATGGATCAATGTTGCATGCTTCTTTGGAACATGTCTCTTACGCTGACTCATAGCTATAGCTCTAACTCTGGCTCTGGCTTTGGCTCATGGCTCTAGCTACTAGCTCTAGTCCTCGATTATGGCTCTATCTCTAGTTCTTGCTCATGTGTTCCTGTAATGCATCAATATTCTCACTAAGTCTCATCTTTGAACAATATCTAAATCTGAACTCTATACCCGACACTCATTCCCATCTCCCTCTCTGCCTTGGAGACAGTCTATCTTGACAGTCATGAAGCCAAGTTGAATGTTGGTAATCTTGTTCAATGTGATCCCAACTTACTTCCATCACATATCAGTCCTATGAAAGGAAGTGTAGTGGCCTGGTTTTGCTAAGATTGATTGTTTCCTAGAATGGAAACACCTCGTTGGTGCCTGCACATGTTTACATGGCACATCATGGAGTCCTCAATAAATCCTTTATGATCATTTACCTTCAATCTCCGACAAAAATACGCCATGGGGTTCTTCGAATGCAATACAGGAAACAAAAATTGGGTTGTGGATGCTCTCGACATCAACCTGTTATCCTTCTTATCTATTTTACTGCTCTCCTTTTTTGTTATCTCTCCTTGGACAACTTTTGTCACCTAGATTGGAGATGTAAGAAACCCTTCATCTTCTTCAATCTTCACTTTCCACACTCTTCTCCTGGTTGTGTGGATTCTGGGGTGAAGTTGCCAAAACTTCGCTTCCCAATGCCCACTCAACTTGCAGTGGTGGTGAAATTTCACATGGCCACTACAAAGATTGCTTGTCATACTCCTCTCCACATGCCTTTGCATATGTTGTTGGACCAGAGAAGCCTTCTTTCCATTTAACTTCTGGAAATAATCAAGCATGGAGAACATGTCTTTCTTCTTCCAACAAGATACCTCACAATGGCCTTTCTTTCTACAATGTGAG
>WSFP011516027.1:0-12793 GCA_009831015.1 Picea engelmannii | reverse complement strand
ATTCAAGCCAACATATGAGGGTCCTCCAAATTCGTAAGGCCATAACTCTCAAACCGTGAGGAGTTATGTGACATTCCACATACCACCAGAAATGACATGAAATGTACTATCCATATAGAATATTCTTACCTGCAGATATATCAAAACTCATACCATTATACATCAAACAAACATGGGTCCATTACCCAAACCTGGGTTCTCCAACTTCACATGGCCATAACTTTCTAACCATGAGGAGTTATGTGATGTTCCACATACCAACGGAAATGGCATGACATGTACTACCCATATAGAATGGTATTACATTTAAATATAGTAAAACTCATACCATTATACATCAAACAAACTTGGGTCCATTACCCAAAGCTTTGTGCTACCAAAATTCACTACCAGACTTTCTCCAAGGGTTGACATCAATCACTAAGGGTTGACATAAATCTACAATATCACTGTCCAATGGTTGACATCAATGGCAACCAACAATCCATACCAATTGTCCATCAACCTAAGCCAATTGTCTGACAAAACCTTCTGAAATCCGAAACTATGAAATAATTAATTAACTCTTAATCGTGATTAACCTCCATTATTAAATGTTTTATTAACTCCTTTTTAGTTTTTGAAATGTCCAATACTTTGGTACTTTTATATTTCGATAATTTGTGAACTTACTCTTTGCTAAACTCCCGAAGGCCCATCTCCCAGAGTGGCGTGGCAGAGATGATGTCATTTTGGATGATGTGTCAAGAAGAGAGGTGCCACGTGTCACTTGAAAACATGTGAATCATCCAATGGAAATGTCAAAAATAAGTGCCACGTGTCATCCCATGAAATATTTAAAAGACATGTGTCCTATGACGCGTCCATAAGTTCTTTATTATTTATCGCGAGTTGCTATCTTCAATTTTTAGAGTTTTGGGGATTCTATTGTTTAGACTTTCTGGAACACCCGAAGCGCGCAGCTGCGAAGCGACCATTGCAGGCTTTCTTTTAAAATTTGGGTAGCTCCAAAACTTCAGAGATCATTAGGATTGTTCGATCAAATTAAGGAAAATCATCAATGACAGATATTGTAAGCACCTTATTGCTAAATAAGAACCAATGAATGATTTAAAATTAAAGGCAACTCCCTAAGTTTTTTTCTTTTTTGGGTAAAATTTTATTTCTAAGAGGTGAGAGATATAAGGCTCAAAAGTTCAAAATTGTGTATGTTCCAATGGTTAGGTTCAACCTATAGGGCCTTTTATCCATGGCCTTGGTGTTTGGATTCAATTTTATTTGCATATAACTAGGCTCCCCTTTGATCCCTTTCATTTCAATGAATCTTAAAAATAATAGGTCTACATACTCCTTGAGCAAAGATGCAACCTCAAATACCATCTCATAATCCCAATAGTCTCTAATGACACCAACTAAGGTTGTTCTTGGGTACCAATTTTCAAACGCTTTAAATTTAAAGTATCCTTGTATATCTTCCTTGTGGGGTTTTCTACTATCTCATTTGCTAATATTTCCCCTTTTTTATTCCTAGAATGATAGGTGCCACTACTTTCCTACGCCATCCTCATCTTTTGGTTCTTCAGTTACACAAGAACAATATTTAAAATCACAACAATCATCTTCCCAGTTGTAGATTGGTTCTTGCTGCTATTATTTATGTTGATGTTCTCTACATATGCCTCATGGAACTCTTCCTGACATGGTATCAAACAATAAATACTTAATGGAATTCAGAGCATAAGTGATACTAAGTGTCTTACCTAGATATGAGAATGTTGAGTAGAACCCTTCTTTGAGAGTCTCACACTTATGGGTCTACTAAAAGATATCCTTTTGTAGGTATTAGGCCTTAGGTATGGGTCCCAATGTGTAAATAAACTTATGGACCAGTTACCAATCTAGAAAACATTTTTTGGTCTATTATTGAATCCACTTATTTGTATGCAATACTATATCCATATTCCCCTCATAGACCTTAGGAAAGGTAATCAAGTCCTTTGTAATCCCTGGAATATTAACCACCTAATACTAGAGTGACAGGGTAAAATGTTGATACATCCTTGGTTATATCTCTTCCAAAATTTCAAGGCTATCTTTATGAGTGGCCCACCATCTATAGGGTGTGGATTGTAATGCCACAATTAGAATTGGTTCCAATTCCTCCTTTGGGATCACTAACTAGTAATATTGTTAGAACACCATAAACATTATGAAGGGTTCCAAAAACAAAACCATTTATTGTCTCAATTTTATACCAACATCCACATCAATGTCCAACAAAGGGGGTTTGAAGCAGTCTAATCAATGTAATTTTTAATCCCCATTATGGGGAAGTTCTTAACTAAAGTTCAATGTTGATACATAAGTTTGTATAAGTATCATACAATATGAATGTCACAAGTAACACCCATCTTGATACTCATACTTCCACTTTAACCATCGTGCATGTATTCGACCATCATATTACAACCACTCTCTATCTAATTAGTGATTAAGCAACATCATATCAAGGATCATCATTCTAACCTAAGAACACAAAATCTATGTGATTATATTAATATTATGTAGAGTCATAGATAATAAACAATAGCAAAATGCATCATCACAATAAAATGTAAACATAACAAAATTTTTAAAGGAGGCATCATTCCATTCATTTCCAAGATAAACCAATAATAACATATTTCATAAGGATTATTTAGTCATGATATCACAATAATAATATAGCTCAAAAATTAGGTAACAAACTACATATATAAACACTATAGAGGACCAACAGGGAAAATCAACCCTTTGACAAGTAGCCTTCACATTTATAATGGTGCATCCAAAGGAAAAAAGACACATTCAAAACACAGAGAACTGCTAGCCTACTTTGAGTTCCTTGATTATGAACTAGTTGATGTCTACTTCTTCTTCTTCCAAGTACCTTCATCCTTTCACCACTTAGCTCCTCAATCACATCGAATATTGAATACTATTATGGTTCTTGTTTCTCTCTATGGTTAACATTCTTTACTACTATTAATAATATTCAATCCTTGTGAAAAATCTTGTATCTTGTATGTCTATCAAGTCCATGCCACCCTATCTTTCCCTCTAGCTGCAACATTTTCTTTGTCAAAATCAAAATGAGGATCCCAATAGATTAGATTCGTATAAGCTCTGGAATTGGATATAATCTAAGAATAGTATTGGAATGAAGGTATAAATATTTCCTCAAAGAGTAATGAGTATACATATTATTTTTAAATTAATAATATTAAAGGATTACTTCTTTAATAATATTAGCCATTCCCCCATAGATTAAATTTTGTTAGGATCCACTTTTACACCTTCATGGGATATAATATGACCCAAATATTCCACTTCTTGAACCCCAAAGGAACACTTGGAAGGATTTGCATGAATTTGTTGTTCTTCTCATAGTTGTAATACTCTATCAAGATGTTGTACATGATCTTCCTAAGATTTTGTGTACATCATTATTTCATCAAAAATACTAACACAAATTTTCGAAGGAAGGGCTTGAAAATATAATTCATCAAGATTTGAAATATTGAAGGTGCATTAATAAGTCCAAATGGAATAACCAAAAACTCATAATGACCTTCACGTGTTCTAAAAGTTGTTTTGGGAATATGTCATGCCTCATTCTAATTTCATGATATCCTGAATGAAGATCCAACTTAGTAAAGAATTTTTCTTCATGCAATTCATCTAATAATTCATCAATGACAGGAATATGAAACTTACCTTTGATGGTCATTTTTTTTATTTGTCTATAATCTTGACACATACTCCATGCAGCTTCACTTTTCATAACCATCACCACTAGTGAAGAGAAAGACATTTGGCTAGGTTAAATGATGCTATCCTCTAACATTTCTTGGATCATACACTCAATCTCACACTTATTTGCATATGTATACATGTGAGGCTTAATTTTAGGTGGAACACTTCCCAGTTGCAAATGAATAGTATTTTCATGATCTCGAGTAGGTGGAAGACCCTTAGGCATTTCCACAAATACCTTGGAATGATTGTTGATAACTATTTGGAGATCTAATGGAGTGGATGATATATATGTTTGAACATCTATTGAGCATAATTATGCAATTACACCATGGTGTCCCTTTTTGAGTAATTTTGTCATGTTACTAGAGCTTATCACCTTAGAGGGTTTCCCTTGGATACCTCTAAGGTTAATTTCCTTTCATTTTGAGTAAAATATCATGAAAAGATATTGACAATTAAGGGCCATTGTTCCCAATGATTGCAACCAATGGACCCCTAATACAACATCAACACCACCCATTTGGATGAAATTATGGGACTATCAAAAAATACTCCTCCATAGTGAGCTTAATAATATGGCACTTCCCAAAACAATTTATGGTACCTCCATTTGAAATCATTGCTTGAAACTATGACGCTGGAAATACAAAGCAAATGATATATTTTGTCAATTTGTAATTGATGAAATTATGGGTACTACCAGAATCAATCAACACCATTACATTTTTCTTTTTGACGTATCATTGTATATTGAGAGTTTGTGGAGCATTGATGGTAGCCAATACATGACAAGATATCATTGGAGTAGTCTCTTCTAGATCTATATCTTCTAATAGTTCGAATTCTTGATCTTCTTCCTCTTCACAATATATGTAATTTTTTATCACCACATTTATGCCCCTTATTGCACTTTTTTTTATCACAATTGAAACATAGTCCCTTTTCTCTTCTTTCATCCATTTGTCGAGGTGTCAACCTTGTTGGTTGAGTGAGGTTAGGATAGGGAACATGGTTCTCTCTATAGTTGTAAGTGGTCACCCTTCTGGTAGCCATATTTTTGTTTTCCACTTTCCTTGTCATATTGAAAGCATTCTCTAGGGATTTAGGTTCGAAGATTGCACCCCGTGTTGAATCTTCTCCTTTAAAGTGGCAATAAAGAGATCTAAAAAATTATCCTCTGGAATTTTCTTTACCATGAGACTAAGTTTTTGGAATTTTTTAATGTGCTCTATAATTGGACTTTTTTTTTCAAGATTTATCAATTGACTAAATAATGTATTTCTCTTAATATACCGATAATATGATATCAATTCATCCATAAAAATTGACCAAGATATTATAGAATTATTTTTTCTTTCACAAAACAATTGATACCAAACAAATTGATCATTTTCTAAATACAACGATGCAATAGGTACCTTTTTTAAGCTTGGAACTTGATGTAAATCAAATAATTACCCCATCTAGAATATCCATGTTATAGGATCTTTACCATCAAACTTCCTCGTATCCATCTTTGGAGTGAAGTAGTTCCTTAGTGCTAACTTTAAGTCCTGATGATGTGGAACTTGATGTGATAAATAATCATTATTCTAGGACTCAATATTTATGTCATCATTATTTCCTTTCATTTTGATATCTCATATAGGAAGTCTCTCATCTAGAGCATGTAAGATCGTGGACGACATGGAATTTTGTAATTCTAACATCTTATTTTCCATATGCTCCTAATTTTCATCCATATTCTTTTCCATCTCCTTCCTATTTTCATCCATATTCTTTTCCATTTAATTCCTATTTTCATCCATCTTATTTCCACCTCATCCATCTTCTTTTCCCCCTTTCCAATCTGGTGAAACATTTCTTCTCTTTCTTCTTGTGTCATGGTTGAGCTCTCTAGAGATTTAGTTGGTGAAATAAATTTTGGAGGAACCTTTGGATCCATATGAAAAAAAAAAAACTTCTATTTTTCCTCTATATCACAAATTTTGAATCATCAAAAATAAATCTTCCAATGACAAGTTATGTCAATTGTAAGTTATGTACCTTTCAAACCCTTGATTTAGAGTATGTCTGGATGGTTGACCTTTGTCCTCATATATAAAATTTGGACTCTTATGAGTCTGAAATTTCATCCTATAGTACTATGATATGACTTCTTAAACTCCTAAAACTTTCATAGTCTAAACCTTCACTGATAAAATGTTATTCACAAATACCAAAATGGCATGTTCAAGACTACTTTCAAGATTAGTAAAAATCATCAACTTCCACAATATATATCTCACAATTTATAATGATTCAAATTCTAAAATAAATTCCACATATAATTAGTTATGCCTTCTCAATATTTTGAAAATTTCAGAGTCTGAAACTTCACCGAGATTCGTTTATAGTGAAAATAAAAAGATGGCTTGTTTGAGACTAATTTCAAAACTAGTCACAAACCTCAACTTCCAAATAATATATCTCTGAAACTATAATGACCCAAAATCAAAAATTTGGACCAAACGTACTTTGTTATGTTATCTCAGTCTCCAAAAAATTTCACTATTTAAAACTTCTCAGAAAAAAATGTATACGAAAATCCAAATATAACTCTTTTAAAACATATTTTAGGATGATTTAAAAACCCTGTCTTTCATAGGATATATCTATGAAAGTATAACAAAACAGAACTTGAATTTTTTACCAGTTGTACTTGGATATGTCTCCTAAGTAACCTCGAAATTTCTTGTTTGAAGCGTCCCATAATTTTTTTTTATAGCAAAAATGCCAGGATGACTCGCTTGAAGCAGTAAAACCCTAGGATCGATGCTCTAATACTAAATGTTATGAACCAATGCCTTAAGAATGATAGAACTTCAATGAATAACAGTCCACTTCGAGGGGGAAACCTCATTTTACAATATATTCAATGTAGAAGATGAGATATGATGATCCTAAGACTAGGTCTCCTTGGTATATATATAGCAGACAAAGGGTACAATTATAATGAAAGGGTACAATGAAGGGTTCTAGTATACATTCAAATATAACACTATAAATGTAATAATTCAATATCTAGGAATTAATAAGGGGTTTTATACTTAACATGGGGTTTTTTCTAGGGATTAACATTGTTTGGATCTATTACCTTATTATATCTATAGTCATTTCCTTTGTCATATTTGTGCATGGAAGTTTTATCAAATTTGGGATCCACTTCCCTACTATTCTCCAAAATATTTCTCCTTGGGTCCCAAGCTCCACTCTAATGTACATAGGGAGGATAAATAATGCAGTATTAGGTACCTAGGGAGGTACTTAAGGGAAATAATTAATATGTTGTGACCATAATCATGGAATAAGGTCCACTTGGTAGTTGGTGGGGAATAAATAGGCCCATCATGTAGTTAGAGGGAATAATATAATAATGAAGGTTAGTTTTCATAGATTCCAAGGAATATTCATGAGAAAGTATATATACACATGAGCATTATTGTAAACGACATGTTGAAGATTATATTGCAACAAGCATGACTTGTGGATTGATTCCTTCCATGAGGAATAATTGATGGCGTTAGCCTACCTTAAGGTTTTTCTCTACATTCTTGGTGTTATTCTTGTTTGATGTATTTGGTTATTTCTAAATTAATGTTTTTTATCTTTTATCTACTAAGGTTCAGTACAAGTAGTATCAAAGAGTTTTTTTCTTCTTCTTTTTGAAAATTTTCAAGCGGAAAAAATTAAGGCCACAACACTACGATCCATTCATGATTTTTATTTTTTTTTAAATCGAAAGAAAATCTATTATAGATCTGAGTCCCTCTAAAAATAATGCTCGATTTAAAAAAAAAAAAAAAGTTCAAATCGAAGTCCAAGAACAAATTATATCATTGATTTAAAATCAATTATTCTAGGGTTTTTCTATAATGACGATGCATATTGAAAATCAAATATCTTTTGATAGAGCTCTGATATTGTAGCAAAACCAAATGCCAATAGAAGCAACGTTACCATGGCATTTCATAATTGTGGTCATAATAGAGATTCTAATCAATATTGCAAGATTTACTATCTTTTCAATTTTGTTGCCCCAAAACCATAACTGCATAAATGACATCTATTGAAAAGTAAGCTATTTTCTTTCAAACCCTAGTTCTATTTATGAGGCTTGTTCTAAGAAAAGTTGTATTTACATGAAAATATGATGGTCCTAGTATTGAAAAGTACATAAAATGGATGAAGTCAAAACATCCATTGTTTGGAAAACAAGACCTACACCTTAATCTAAGGGGATGAAACAACCATATGGGATGGGCATTTTACTCTAAGGACATATTCAATATTCCCACTGGAGAATATGAAAAATATATATTTAGACAAGTGGCCTCATTCCATTAAAAAGGAACCAAAGAACACTAGGGATTTATTTTCATGTGACAACTTCCTATTACAAGTTCATGGATGTATTCAACATGAGGAGGTCATTAACTCTATTAAACATAGTTGCAAGCATAATTACATCCATGTTGGCCTAGCTAAAAGATAACAAGTCCCTGCAAAGCATATCCATAATACACAAGTTGAGGATGAAAATGTTAAAAGTTTTAAATATTTTAAGATTATTATGGATCAATATGTTTTTCATTTGTATTTTCATGCTATAGATATAGATGATGTGGATATTATTCTTGGATGTCATTTGATGGAATCAATAGGTACAAGTAATATTAATGTGAAAAATAAGTTTCTAAATCTTTGGTCCAAGAAAAAGAAAATCACACTACAAGATGTTTCTTTTACCAACCCAATTCCACTCAAAGCTTCTAGATCTATGGTTCTCCCAACATAACGTAGCTCCCAATTTGCATCTACTTGGCTTGGTTACTTCAAAAAAACTTGCTACTATGTGAATGATCTTTTCTAGCTTCACTAACTTGGTCTATCCTGATAAATACATCTACACACTTATCATCGCCCAGTGGGAATAATCGATATCGTTAACTCTATTAACCTTGGACATATTTCTCAATAGCTATGTTAATTTTTGGATCCCCTTCCCTAATGTTCTCCAAATCTTTCTCCTTGGGTCCTAAGAGCCCCTAGTTCTTGACTTTACCTCCAGGAGACAAGGGCCTAGTGGAGACAAAAACTTCCTCCCCTTTGTATGGATCAACTGAATAATCTAGAATTTTTTCCTCCTAAGACTCCATACTTGTTATATTCCACATTCCATTAATATTTAAATTTATATTTGCATTCACCTATATTTAGTAGTTATTATAGTTTTATGATTAATTTAAATTAAAATAAAAGTTATTAAAACACATTATTTGAGTTATTAATGTATTCTTAAAGTATCTTATACACCTAGAGTTTTATCTTTTGAGTAGATTAAATATTAAGTTTATTGATTCCTTTGACTTTTCACAAAGTCATGTTGATAGATATTTGTAAAGAATGTCACTCTTGATTCTTATCAAGTAGGTTAACTTGCTCTAATGAAATCCTTTGGAAAATAAAAATGTAGAGGAGACGTTGTTTATCATGATTGATTATTTTTCACCTCTAATTAATCCCTCTTGACCCAATGATTCACTCATTGCATACCTGTACATACAATAACAATAATACTTTTGGTCCTGACATTATTTTATTGTGTTGAAAAAAAAACTCTTTTTCATTTTATATATATATAATTAAAATATTTTATTTATAAATATAAAATTTAAAGAATTTATAACTTAGTATTGTAATTTAAAAAATAAAAATAAAAAACTAAAGTTAATTTAAAAATTATGTATAATCTCTCCCTTTCATAATATAAGATCAAATTCATTTTATTTTTAATCTATTTACAAAATAAATTAGAAATAGTGAAATTGTAAAATATGGTTATGTAATAATGGTGTATGAATTCTAACTACTTGTAAACCATGTCAAATTTAGAAAAAGAATATGGGAAATTTGTCAATTGGTGATAAAAAAAAATAATAGGAATGATGCACGAATAAACAAAGAATATGATTAGTGGAACAATATTTTATTCTTAATCAAACATTGGCGTTATATATATTATGTTTTCCACTTAAAACCACACATTTATACTATCATATCATGGATATATTATATTTTACACAGTAAACCATGGATAATATTTATAAGCAAAGAACACAATTATTACATGTTTGTGTTCATCATACATTATCATTTTATAACATTTAAGGACAATAAACTTATACATTAGTAGGAAATAGATAGACTCCATAAAAACATTTTTTTTGGGGGGAATAGTACCTAATGTCTAGCTTTATCCCATAGTGTCATTATACTTATAGTTCCACCAAATCCAATCCCCACTCCCAAACTCATTGCAATCAATGAGAAATGTTCATCCACACATCTCATCCATCCCAATCCTTTACTAATGTTAATGCTTGTAGTTTTCTCTTGCTTATATTTACATGCTTGTAAAGGATTACCACATAAACATGTGTTCCTTTGAAATGATGTTGCATTGAAAGTGTCAAATGGTGTTCCTTTTGGAATTGTCCCACAAAGTTTATTAGATGAAAAATGAAGAGATGCCAACATGGTTAATTTAGAAATATCTATAGGAATATTTCCACTTAAATTATTTCTAGACAAGTCTAACTCCTCCAAAGTAAATATCTAACTAAGAGATGCAGGGATGTTCCCTTCCAATTGGTTCCCATATAAGTTTAGCAAGTGCATCATACTTAAACTGCCTATGCTTGTAGGTATTTATCCTAGGAGATTATTGTTAGACAAATCAAATATTGTGTTTGATGTGAGCATATATGTGAAATCTTACTCAATTCCACTCACTACAATCCTCACATCCTCATAATGTGTATTAGCACTAAGTTTAGAAGACCCTACTATTTTGAATCCTCGGAGTCTTTCAAGATGAAACATTATTCTTCCACTAAATTTATTGTTGGATAAATCCAACATCTGCAAGTTGGTGAGAGTTGTAATCCATATAGCAATTTCTCCGTGAAGCCCAATATAACCAAGACAATGAAGATTGTTATGGGCAAAGGGTTGGACCATGAATATAATTGCTTCTCAAAGTACTTCAAAATATCATGATGTATTTTTTCTTTGAATTGTCTTCATATTAGGTAAGGGTGCCACTTCTTAAGTGCATGTGGTATGGCAAACATTTTTTTCATAAATGGGTTTGAGTATGTTTTTTTCTTTAAGTTGGCTTCTTTCAAAGGAAAGGGGCCTTCCTTATTGCATTAAAAATGCACCAAATCCATGACCTGAGGCATCATACTCCACAATAAAAAAAATTGTGAAGTCAAGTGTGGCCAAGACAGGAGTTGTACACATAGCCTCCTTAAGTTTTTCAAAATATTTGATTGCTTCTTGAGTCCAAGAAAGGATTACTTCTTTAATAATATTGTTAGGGGTGTTTCTATTTGACCATATTTCTTTAGAAACTTACAATAATAGCCTATCAATCCTAAGAATCCTCTAATTTTATTCAAGGTTTTTGTAATTAGTCATTCTCCCATAGCTTAAATTTGGTTAGGATCCACTTTTACACCTTCATGAGATATAATATGACCCAAATATTCCATTTCTTGAACCCCAAATGCACACTTGGAAAGATTTGCATAAATTTGTTGCTCTTCTAATAGTTGTAATAATCTATCAAGATGTTGTACATTATCTTCCCAAGATTTGTTGTACATCAGTATTTCATCAAAAAATACTAACAAAAATTTTCTAAGGAAGGGCTTGAAAACATAATTCATCAAGCTTTGAAATGTTGAAGGTGCATTAGTAAGTCCAAATGGAATAACCAAAAACTCATAATGACCTTCATGTGTTCTAAAAGGTTTTTTGGGAATGTGTCATGCCTCATTCTAATTTCACGATATCATGAATGAAGATCCAACTTAGTAAAGAATTTTGCTCCATGAAATTCACATAATAATCCATAAATGACAGGAATAGGAAACTTATCTTTGATTGTCATTTTGTTGAGTTGTCTATAATATTGAAACATACTCCATGAACCATCATTTTTCATAACCATCACCACTAGTGAAGAGAAAGACCTTTGGCTTGGTTAAATGATGCTAGCCTCTAACATTTCTTGGATCATACACTCAATATCACTCTTATGGGCATATGGATACATGTGAGGCCTAATTTTAGGTGGTACACTTCCCGCTTGCAAATGAATAGTATTATCATAATCTCGAGTAGGTGAAAGACCCTTAGGCATTTACCCAAATACCTTGGAATGATTGTTGATACCTATTTGGAGATCTAATGGAGTAGATGATATAGATGCTTGAAAATATATTGAGCACAATTATGCAATTATACCATGGTGTCCCTTTTTGAGTAATTTTATCATGTTACTAGAGCTTATCACCTTAGAGGGTTTCCCTTGGATACCTCTAAGATTAATTTCCTTTCCTTATGAGGAAAATCTCTTGAAATGATATTGAAAATTAAGGGCCATTGTTCTCAATGATTGCAACCATTGGACCCCTAATACAACATCAACACCACCCATTTGGATGGAAATTATGGGACTATCCAAAAAATACTCCCCCATATTGAGGTTAATACTATGGCACTTCCCAGAACAATTTATGGTACCCCCTTTGCAATCATTGCTTGAAACTATGGTGCTGGAAATACAAAGCAAATGATATCTTTTCCCAATTTGTAATTGATGAAGTTATGGGTATTACCAGAATCAATCAACACTGTTACCTTTTTCTTTTTGACGTATCATTGTATCTTGAGATTTTGTGGAGAATTGATGGTAGCTAATGCATGACAAGATATCATTGGAGTAGTCTCTTCTAGATCTATATCTTGTGATAGTTCCAATTCTTGATCTTCTTCCTCTTCACAATATCTGTAAAATAAATTTTTATCACCACATTTATGCCCCTTATTGTACTTTTTTATCACAATTGAAACATGTTCCCTTTTCTCTTATTTCATCCATTTG
>WSFP011516026.1:0-12793 GCA_009831015.1 Picea engelmannii | reverse complement strand
CTTCCACGCGGGGGAGTGCAGAGGGGGGGTACCCCCTTTGCGGGGTCCGGGGGGCCTATCTCCCCAGCTGGGGGGTCTGGGGGCAAGCGAGCCCCCAACGGGGGTTCGGGGGCGAAGCCCCCGAAGCAAAAATTGCCTTGTAAAAGTATATTGTAATTTCATTGTAAATCTGGACCGTTCATTATAAGGTTGCAGATCTAACGGTAGAGATTATGTTAGGTTTTTTTTTCCCTAGAAGGAAACCCTCTTTTATGAGGGAAATGTATTGCGGCTAGGGATGATGGTGAATATTGTATTCTGATAGAGGAGATTGTGAGAGAAAGAAGAGGAAGTTACAATAGGTTTTGTTGTAGGTTGTATCCCTTCATTTGCTGGATAATAATAAAGGAAGGACCTGGCAATTTCTCTGGTGGATGTAGCCCACACTGGGTGAACCATGTAAATCTGTGTCTCTCTTGTATTGTGTGTCTTCTGTGTTTTGTTTCTGCATTTGTTTTATTTTATTGCTCCACGGTCCTGTTTTTCTAACACCTTGGTTTCCCAAGCAATTTTCCACTAAATTTCAACTTCTTCTCACCTGGGTTGGGATAATCATCTGGAATTGTTGAATTAGATTAGTGGTTTGATTCCAACCATGATATAGTCTCCCTTTTGTGGTATTTGTTTTTGGATTGGATCCCTCCCTTATATGTTTCAGGTCCTTTATGATAAGGAGTGAGTTTCCTTCCACAATCACACTTGTTATGCCCTATTTTTTTCCCATATTGAGACCTCTGATGAGACCTTCCAACTCCACAACATTATTGTAATTATAACCCAATTTACTAGCGAACATTGCCAAAATTCACCCTTTAGAATCTCTGAGAAGTCCCCCTACTCCAGATTTCTCGTGGTTATCCCTTGACACGCCATAAAAGTTTAGCTTTATCGTTCCTTTTTTGGTGGCTGCCAAGCTTGTTTACTATTTTCTCTTCTGCGAGGAGAAGATTTCTTCTCTTGTTGGAAATCCAATTCTAGTTTCCACTGTCTGAAAATTTCTTCTTCCTCCACCAACATAATTCAGTCTTTCACCGACCAGGTACTTGAAGCTATAGATTCTTGCACATTTTCTTTAATTCAGATCCATAGAAATTGGGTTGACAGAGAGTTTTGTTTGAATATTATTTTGTTTCTTTTTTTCCAAAGGTTCCACATCATTATCCCTAAGAATATATCCCATGTTTTGTTTAGTATGGGGTTTCTAAAGGGTTCTACTAACAAGTCTATTATTAGGTTGGTCTTGTCATCCCTGTCTCCCCTGGCTACATGAAACAACATTGCCCCATTATCCCAGATATTTCTCACTTCTCTGTAAGTACAAAAGAGGTGATTGAGAGTTTCCTCCTCCTGTTGACATAACATGCAGCTGGATGGGCCTTTGTATTCTCTCTTTCTTAGCTTATCCCATGTCATAACATGTCTTGTGAGGATCAACCACAGGAAGGTAACCATTTTCAACCAGATCCAAGGTTGTCAGATACGTTGTCAGTCCTTTCTCTTTTCCATCTCTGACAGGCTTACTACTTTTAAGTAGGTATCTTTTAGTTTGAAAGTACATTCACCTTTGCTTCCCCAATGAATGATATTCGAACCATTTTCAATTTTGATTTGTCTAAGAGAAATCTCCTCTTCAATGCAGTTCCCAACCTCTATATCCAAGGGATTTGGCCAGTCTGTCAGGTCTTTCTGGTCTTGTCATAGTCCGATTCTTGGATTTCCAAATTTTTCTTTTGGATCTGGATCATTGTGGTATCCAATATTTTAACCTCTTGTGTCTTTGGCTCTTTCTGATTTGATCTTCACTATTTGGGTTCATTTCCTCTAGGGATTTGAATTTATTTCTATCATCACCCACCTCCTTTATTGTCTAGTTTCCCTATCTTAGTGCCCCCCTTCACTTTCCTTGGATTTTAATCAAACCTTTTGCACCTGCTCCTTCTTGCTTCTTAGCATCATTTTGTTTTATATTCATAAAAAAATCCTAGAATAAGTTCCCATGGACATGGAACTTCCTACATCTGAAGGGGATGTGTTCATAGTCCATCGGCTAGTTCGATTCATTGTCCTGGTAGGATATTGTTACTGCTTTCGAGATGGATCCTTCTACATTCATGTAAACATAGACCCAGACATACGAGGTGTATTTGGCCTCCTTTGTGGTCTCATATATTTAAATGAATGATCCCAAGGTGTTACCTATTCCTTCCAATATTTCTATCTCCTAGAATTCTTGAGGTAATGAGTATAGCCTTATCCAAACCGAGGCAGTCATGAAGTCTTCCTCCTCTGGGGAAAATGTTTCCGTCTAGTAGCAAAGATGAAGACCAACTGAGTTGAAAAAATATGTCCCTTCATCAAACACCTTGTTTCTGTCTAGAGGGTTAGCAAAGATGGTTGTAAAGAAGCCCTTGGATTCAATCTTTAGATCTACTTTCCCTTTTATCTTCCATCTGGAGCTCACCAACCCCATAAGGGTTTTTTCTGATGGCCAGATACCCATGAATTTTCCTATTAAAGCATGATATTTCATGTGTTGTATATAGTTACCATGTTGTACGAGGTCACTTCATACCTTGGATTTTCCACTGTGCGCGTGTGACAACCATTCACCTATGTTTTGTCAGATCAAGGACTTATTTGTTCTGCAGGCTTGTCCTTGTCGTCCTTGCCTACGCCCCCCATTTCGGTATCCTCTGATCGCTTTTGTGCTTTCCCTAGCACCATGTCCTTGAATGTCAGTTGATCCCTCTATCCTTTATCGCTAGGTTGACCCGAGGATTCCGCATTTCCAGACGATTCCACCCTTGTCGTGGCCATTTTTGTTTGATTAAGAAAATGAGACCCTATCTCTAAACCCTAGCTCATCACCCTGCAACTCTACTCTGCATCGCTCCCATCCACTTTCCCCCTTATAACTCATTAGTAGTTGCACATTGAAACCATTATAATATTAAAATATCTACAATGTGAAGATAGATAGAATGCATTAAAATCAAAATTACTCAATACAATGTAAATATAATTATGAGGAACATATGACGTTAGATAAAGAAACAATGAATAGCCCTTGAATACAATATTATATATTTTTTCTTGATAATACTCTTTAAATTAAAAATCATACTTCATAAATTTGGAAGGTTCAAATTCATGTAATACATGTATATATACATATTGATGATGATCTAAATTTTGAGATATTCATCCATAATTAAAAGTAGAGTAAACTCTAATTTTATCATATGTTAAGAGGGATCAAATTCCTATGATTTCTTCAAGTTTTATACTTTATTTTTTTTACACCTCTTAAAAATATTTTCATATTATATGAAAATATGATAAATCAAAAGTTAAAATAAATCTACCTAATATTTTTTTTTATTTTTTTTATGCAAAGGTTCTCTATCAATAACAATATCAATATCCATAACAAGTCAGAACAAAATAAATCTACCTAATTTTTGCTTTTTGCTGATGCAAAGGTTTTCTATGAATAACAACTCAGAAAACAAATTCCAAGTATTTCTGCCAATTCCGAAAGCGAATTCCATGTATTTCTGCTCATTGGCTTCAGGCTTCGATCAACGATAACCCAATCAAATTCGGATTGGACGATATCCGAACAAATTGAATTGTTACCGAAATTCCTCACAGAGAGGGCCGAATAGACCGAACTCTGCCACTATGGCTATAAATACAAGTTCAATAATATATTAATTATAAAGTTTTTTAAAGGAAAATTTCACACTCCATCCTGTCTTCTTTCCTTCATGACATATGCTCTCATTCAAAGATAACCCGGAACCATTCACTGGTTCCTGCGGGGCGAATGAGGTAATCTGCTGAGCTTGCACAAATGTTGAAAAGTCAGTGTCAATCTCTTCAAAGAGTTCTTCAAAATTGGCGCTCCATTCTGTAATTCGTTTAGGAAGAATGATTTTGCGGAGACAAAATTGGTGTCTATCGATCAAGGCTTTGGCCTCTTCCAATGCAGCTTTGCATTCTTGGCAAACCATTCTGAACAATTTTCGTCACTGTTTTAGAATAATCTCTAATATAGAGTAAATGGTTTTTCATACGACCCAACTGAGTTTGCAGGTCCTTACGGTTTGATCCAAGTTGACAACATTTTTTTTATGAGTTGGATGAATGTGTGAATAATTGTGTTGAGTATGGTTG
This sequence comes from Picea engelmannii, assembly GCA_009831015.1. Taxonomy (NCBI): domain Eukaryota; kingdom Viridiplantae; phylum Streptophyta; class Pinopsida; order Pinales; family Pinaceae; genus Picea; species Picea engelmannii. The sequence goes on along the minus strand of WSFP011516026.1, from coordinate 8,575 downwards.
TTTAAAATCTATTTTTAAATGAAAAAATAAAATTATAATTTTTTGTGTTGTTTAAAATTCATTTGTGAATGAAAAAATAGATTCAGTAAGTTGAAAAACTCTAAAACACTTAGATTATACAGAAATAATCATTCAAATCTACAGAAAAAACTTCGAAAAAATATGTCTAACTGACTGTTCTAGTAATATCAATATCTTAACAGCAATTATAAATCAGAAATATAATTTTAAAATATTCTACAAAATATATAATAGGACAACAGATTTTGAGCACAGAGTGAATCGTATAGTCCCTGCGGCAGGCAGGGATATTGCACAGCTGAAATATCGAAGATATTCTCAGAAAGTGAAAAACCACTAGTCAGTCTTCAAACTCATTGGAGTCTTTTGATCTCCTCATTCCATGTATGTGTAGTAACTCGGGTCTTTTGCAAAAAGCTCACAAATTTAGTGTTTCCATTCCAATTGAGAGAAAAGACTGCTTTTTCCATGAAATACTTTTTAATTGTTCGTTGGATTGGTTTGTGGCTGAGATGTCATGATCCAGGGGCATTTAAGTCGTCAAAATTATTTGGGGATGGCATCTTGTCTAGACAGTACCAATCCTTAACATGACTAGATTTTGAAGTGTTGCCTAGCCTAGATTTCTAATGAATGATTTTACTTACAAAATGCTTTAACAACACACTCCCTCACCAAAATCGATAAACTAGACCTAAAAGAACTGAATACATAAAAATGTCAACTCTTTTAAATGTAATTTGAAGATTTCGACAGCAATTCTTGGAGAATCTAATCATGACCCGAGGTTTGCACAAATATATCTGACCACTATAATCTGCAAGCCTATTTTCAAAACACAGTGAAATTCAAGATATCCGGAATTAATATTCTAACTACCCATAAAAAGCACTCGGTTTAAACCTCAATCCTTCGGTATCAAACCATGCCTGTGATGCATAATACAACAGAACAGATTATCTATACCCAGAGAATGAAAGTACACACCAAATTACATCTGGGTAGAGTCCCGCCCATGGCTCATGCATTAAGCCCGTTCCACAAGATTCTTTATACGGGAGGATTCCGAAGGGAATGCATGACTCATCATCGTCCAGCAGCTGCTGTTTCTAAGATGAATCAATGCAATCCCTTTGGAATTATCCAGTTTGCAAGAAATTAACGAAGCATCCATGTTTACTGTTAAACCCGAAACCTGAACCGAACCAAACCGCGAGACATCACTGCAGCAGCAAAACAAACCAAGGTTTGATATTGAAATTGAGTCTGATCTTCATCTCCACATCTGCATTTGCTGTGAATTCTCTGGAGGCTTTCTGACTCGTACCTTTCTCTGGCAATCCTTAAATTGGAAGAAAGCGAAGCATCCACTGTGCCTATTGCGGCTTGATTAAGGAAGGGCCTATATAAATAAGTCCACCGACACGACCTGCTAAGCAATGACCCAATCTCTTTGAATTGAAATGGCGACCAGTTTATTTGATGATTCATATGACTTTATTTCGTGTTAGTTTATAGGATGGCTTTCACTTACGGAAAGTAACCGAGATACGTTGAATCAGATAAGGCTGCCAGTTTCCTGAAAAGTGAATTAGGTTTCTGTATCCATGTAATTTATCTGAGGAATGGGTTAATTGGGTAGTAATCTTTTCTCCTTAGTTATTTTTTTGGTAGGTTTTTTTGCGATCTTATTTTAAATTTTAGGTCAATTTAGAAGTTATTTGAGGAATGGGTTAATTGGGTAGTAATCTTTCCTTCCTAATTACTTTCTGATACCATGATACCATATGCAACACCCCTCCTGGTTACGACAACTACTCTGAAAACAGGGGTAATTTTTTTTTTTGTTTATCAAAGTGTGTGCCGTGTGTAGAAGAAACAACCTCCTTGACTCTACGTCACCACTCGAACCAACAAGACGCAAGTAAGATGAACACAATCAAGACAACCAGACAATCACAGTGACAACAAGAAATAAATGCCCCTGGACATAAGGCGTGCAACTAGCAGCTGTAAGCAGAAAAAGACACCAGGTGCCTCCGCGGCGTCCTCTAACCATGTTTACATGCACGCACACAATCATCTCGATCAGCAACAGTATAATAAAACCAACTCATGGTATCAGAGCCGGTTCGACCCGCGACTTGGGGTCTCATGGTATCAGAGCCGGTTCGACCCGCGACTTTGGGTTCGCTACGGCTTTGGTTTTTTTGCGATCTTATTTTAAATTTTAGATCAATTTAGAAGTTTGATGGATTTTCTAAGTGAATTGGTTTAAAATGAAACAAAACCAATCTAATAAAATTCTGAAATACATGAAACTTTGATACATACAAAACTCAGACTATCTCTGAAAATCTATCCGGATTCAGACCCATTTTTTTACCAAAAAACGATTTTATTTATTCGGAATTAACTTACTCTATTTTTTGTGCTATCTATTGATTGATACTTGATTGGCATTGTTGTACATTCCTTTTTTCCTCTGTAAATGGAAGAGTCAATTGCGTCAGCTTTACGAACGAACAGTTGATTACGTAATTTATTCTCTCCACTACCGTTTTAAAATGATTCAAATGATGATGAAAATATTTCTTCCCATTGGCCTGAGAGTAGGAAGATGCTGTATAACTTGTGGAGCGAATATCATTGTGTCTGAGGATAGGTATACTTTACGACTAAAATGATGGTAATGATAATGAAAAAATTTCTTAATCATTGTAGACAGGTGCTTTAAACTTCCTTAATCATTGTAGACAGGTGCTTTAGACTTTTAGGTGGGGAAGATGATTGTAGTGGGAAAAGTTGGGTTAATTTTAGATTGTCAATAAAAGAAAATTTATTTTAACTTTAAGTATATTAAGTATTAATAAATTAATATGATATATGCTATTATTATTCAAATAAAACACGGTACTTCATATCTTAAATGTTAAATTTTATATTGGTGATAGAAGATGTCCACTATCATTGTATAAAGAAAAGTTTAAAGGTCTCCACATAATGGATAGATAGAGAAAAAAAAAAATCCATTATAATTGTTTGAAAGAGAAACCAGATGTTATATAATTTGAGAAAAGGAGATGCCTCGTATCATTATGCTAAGAAAAGTTAGATGCTCTACACCATGGTGGGGAAATCTGTAGAAATCTGTATAACTTGGTATGTGTAGAAATCTCTATACCTTGGTATGTGTGTTCATGTAACACTTTCTTCTATATTCTTAAAAAAATAAAGGTTATTTTTTTCCATTTATAATGATTTATTTACATAAAATAACATCAACAATGCATTTTAAAAAGATATTTTTAAATTAAATAAATTTATATTTAATTTTCTATCTTTTACATATTTCATAAGCTTAGTTAAAAACATTATATATATATATATATATATATATATATATATATACTATCTTTTTATTCAATTATAAATATTGGTTTTGAATAATTTGCATAATATTGGTTTTAAATAACTAGACCATCTAATGACTCACTCAATATAGCTAAATGCATAGACAATGAATATTCTTTGCCAACAAATAATTCATATAATAAAGAAGAATAGTATTATTGTTTATGCAAACAAGACAATGATAAGAATAAAGTAGAAACAAGTAGCAACATACATTTATTGTTCAATGTGGAATAAAACTTAGTAAATAAGTCAAATGTTTAGTGGGGACAATACCATAAGTGGGGACAATACCATAAGTGGGAAGCAATGCAAAGTATTTTCAGTGGAAACTTTTTTCAATGTGTTCAATGTCGAGTAAAAGTTAGCAAATAAGCGAAGTGTTCAACGGGGATATTAACATTTGTGGGAAACAATGCAAATAATCAAAATGCTCAATGGGGACATTAGAATATGCGTCAAGCAATGTAAATTATTTAGAGGCTACAATGAACACAAACCAATGCAAAGTATCTGCACATTAGGATTGTGGGAAACAAAGTGGGTAGAGTTGTTGGCAGAAGAGATAAGATATCCTTGATGTTACATTGAATGTCGGTCCAATAAACACTAAGATAAAAGTATTTTAACTTTTTAGATATCTCAACGCTAATACATATATACATATATTAAAAAATAAGTATAAAAAGTGAACAAAATGCTTCTATGCATATGCTCAAACTAAATGATATTTCCTAAAATATATATCCTCGGTATAGATATATCTTCGGTAAAGATTTTGACAAGTAATGGAATTTTCATGATAACGAACTCATTTATGGCAAGTTCAACTTGTGGAGGGTGTTTTTCTATGATGACATCTAGGAACTATGCACTCTACTCTACACAAATATATCCTCTGCACCTTCACACTTTGCCTTAGTAAATAAGTGAAATGTTGAATGAGGACACTAGTATATGTGGGAAGCAATGTAAAGTTTGTGCAGTGAAAACATTTTGTATAAAACTTTGGAAATATAAGCAAAGAGGTGAAATATTCAATGTGGTATAAAACTTAGTAAATTAATAAGTGAAGTGTTGAACGCAAAAATCCCTAGTCTAATATGAACCCTTGTGTAGATAATTCATAACAGTCATCTTCCTGCACACCTGCACTTCGCAACTTCACACTTCCAATAGTTCCATCACACAAATTATGACCAACTATGTAATTTGCTTGATATCTGACTCATTTATGGAAATTTCATTTTTAAAGATTTTGAAGTATTTGCTAGTACGAAAGGTAAATTTTTCAATGTGGAAGAAATCTTAGTAAATAAGTGAAGTGTTCAACATATATCTTTTTCAAAGATATATCTTTGACACAGACATATCATCTGCACAACCTTATCTTTTGGGAATTCGCACAGGCGTATGCACCTCACAACCAATATAATCTAATTTGAACTCCCATGTCTATGATTCATATCACCCATCCTCCCACATCCCACACTTTGAAACTTTGTACAAGTTCCAATAGTTCGATAACACATATTCTGACCAAGGATGTAATTTGCATGATAATTAATTGATTTATGGCAATCTCATTTTCTAAATTTCCAACACTAATTCTCGATACTTGTATTTATTTTAAGTGACAATGTTTATTATAAAAAAAGGTATGTAAGGTAAAAAAATGATTTTCTTCATATGTCTGACTTAAAAAATATTGTTGAGTTGAATTTATTTCAAGTAACAATGTTTATAATTAAAAAAAATTTAAAACATATGGCATAGAAGTTACTAAAAGAAAGTATTTAGGGGTAAAGATGTAGAGGAAGAAATGCAACATGTATCAAAGTGGAGTTGTGGAGGGAACAATGTCTAGTGTATGGATGTTAAGATGTGTGGGAAACAATGTAAAGTGTGCACAATTTAGATTTTGCAGGAAAAAAAAATGGTAGACTTCCCCATACAATAGAGGTTCCTTGTGCACAATGTTGAAATTGATAATAGGGTATCACAAATTGGTTAACAATAGACTTTATTCTTTAACCAAAGATCAGAGAATACCATCTACATAAAATTGAATAGATGGACAGTCCTAAAGCAGAGCAATTCTGAAACTTTGAACTTAAAACAATTTCTAAATGTGTTGAACCTACATAGAATAGACCTAGATAAACAATGATACACACATTTGCAAAGAGAATTGGAGAAAGAAGAAGAAGGAGAGAAAGAATGAAAGAATTCTCATTAATCGTTATGAATAATGAATAATTTACACATGATATACTCTGTATAACTCAATGAGTTCTACTTGAGGTGAACCAAGTCACCATAGTGGTGGTCTAGAGTGATCTGGACACACACCAACAGTTACGGGAGTGAACTGCCACCTATTCTAGTCTCTCAGGCAGTTACGGGAGTGAACTGCCACCTATTCTAGTCTCTTAGGCAGTTACGGGAGTGAACTGCCACCTAGTTGAGTTAACAAGTCAACTAGTCTTCAGTTAACTGACTGAACACAAAGTAGTGAGGAGTTAACTTAGGGAATCAAGGCTAATGCGCCACTTTGATGATGATACCAAGTCAAAGTCGAATTAGCATGGTGATGATCCCAATGCAACATCTAAACTCAACTCAACTAGTCAAACTGAAGTGTCAACTGAAAGAGAATATTCTTCAGGTGGAATATTCTCTCCTAAAATATAGGACACTGGATAATGACTAACTATGACTAATAAACAAATAAAAACCTTAGGAAAAACAAATCCTAGGTGTGTGTGAAGTAACTCCAACACCCCCCCTGAGCATCACTATGGTGAAAATAAAGATTGGGTCCCAGTAGCGAGCCCATGTTAGGTACCCAAGTATAAAAGATACACTGAAAATAAAGTGAGGAAAGAGGGAAAACCTCATGGGAAACCCCCCCCCTCAAGGTACAATGTATGTAAAAAAGAAGAACTACAGTTGTTAGGCAACTGTGTCCTTCACTCCAAAACGACCTCGCAGAGAATGGAATTTCTACTCAGTGAAGGTCTTGGTGAAAATGTTTGTCATCTGTTCTGCTAAAGGACAAAATTGTAAGTCGATGATCCCCTCATGTACTAAGTCCCATATGTAGTGCATGTGGATCTCGATGTGCTTCATCCGTTGCCTCTGAACTGGATCTCTGTAGAACTTCAGAGTGCTTTGGTTGTCACACCAGATGACGATCGATCGATGAAACAAAATGTCCAACTCAGTGAGAAAATGTTGTAGCCACATAGCTTGAATGGTTATGTTAACTACCCCTATGTACTCTGCCTCGGTTGAAGATAGAGCAATGGAAGCTTGCTTCTTGTTCGACCAACAGATAGGCCCGAAACCAAGACTAAGTGAGTAACCAGATGTGGATTTGCGATCAATGCTATCGTCAGCCCAGTCAGAATCAGTAAACCCAATGAGATATAATGTAGAGTCTGTTGCATAATGAATCCCAAAGGTGATGGTTCCCTATACGCATCGAAGGATACGCTTTGCATCTTTCCAATGTAGCTCATGCGTCTCCTGTATGAACCTTGAAACTGCGCCAACTATATATGAGAGGTGTTGGCCCTTGACCAAGTTTTGAAGAATAATTGGTCATAATTGACCACTTTTGGGATTGCGACAGCTTGCGAAGGAAGGAGCGCAACGAGAAGCGGAAAGTAAGGAAGCAAGACCTATTTTGGGGTCCATTTTAGGGTTTTGGGTTGATGTAACAGGAAAGGGATGTCGACCCGTGGGCTTACCCACGTTTAGGCCCATTTTGTAACCTATAAAGAGGCAATGTAAATAGGGGAGAAGTAGTAAGATAGTAGTAATAGTAATGTAGTACATCTATGTGATGTATAACTGGAAGCTTAGTGCTAGTAATTGGATATGTGTGATCGGATGTATCTTAGAGTGCTCTGTGCATGAGATCAGAAAGCTAAGTGTAGTTTGGTGTAGTCTTGTGCTGAAGAGAAAGGAAGAAGGATCTAACGAGCTGTGAAGATATTTTTTCTTGTGTGAAGTAAGGGTCATTGAAACTCTGTGTTGTAACTGCTTGACCAAGATAATATAAAGAAGACTTTGTGGACGTAGCCCCAGGGTGGGGGTGAACCACGGTAACTGTGTGTATAGTGCTTTGTGCTTCGCTCTAATGTGTTTATGTCTTTCTTGGCTAAGTGCTTGATGTGATTAAGTAGATCTAGTTATGCTCTGTGCTAATGATATATGAATAAACGTTAATTCTGATATATAAGATGCTTAGTGCTTGATATTTTGAATCTAACCTATATTTTTGTGGCTAAGTACTGAATCATCCTTAGTATAAGTATTCACTACAATGCTCTGTGCTTTCGGCGAAGTGTATTAATTAAGGTATGTTAGGGAAAAACTGATGCTAATTGTGTTGTAAACAAGATAATCACATATCTGTGTCCTAGCTAAGGTTGCAGACATCTGAGTCCTACAACCACCCCTGCCTCTACTTCGGGTGAGACTTCATCTGCTTCGCAAGTGTTGTCGAAAGGGCCGATAGTTAGGGTTTTTTTGGTGCACTCTTGAGCATTAAACCATGGGTCTGCCCCTGTGCCAACAAATGGTTCTGTTGCCGAGACCTGAAACTGTGATTGCTGGGAACTGAAGAAGAAGAAGCTTTGTGCAAAATAATCTCTATGCGTAGATATATTGCCCTAGTGCGTAGTGTTCTTTTTGCCTGTGAAGCTTTGTGCCAAGAAAGAGAGGTCAGGTATGAAGAAGAGAGGTCAGATCTAAAGAAAGAGAGGCCAGATCTGAAGAAAAGAGGTCATATCTGAAGAAAAGAAGTCAGATCTGCGAAGAAAGAGGTCAGATCTGCAAGAAAAAGGTAAGATCTGTAAGCTCTGTTCTTTGATAAAGGTAATAATAGTTAAAAGTCTTAGATCTGGAAGCTTTGTGCTCTATAGAATTAAGATAAGTGGAATTTTTTGTTTCTAAAGCATGGACTTAGGTATGTTTGATAGATTCTTTCCTAGCTTCAAAACTAGGGCATTAATAGATGAAATAAAGTTTGATATGAATAGATATGATAAGTATAGTGATAGATATGTTATACCTATGCATCGAAAGAATGTTTGGACTAACAAGTGGATGCAGGATCCTAGAAAGAGTT
>WSFP011516023.1:0-12793 GCA_009831015.1 Picea engelmannii | reverse complement strand
ATGTAAAGGTAGATGAAGCACCACTTCATCCAGTGAGATATCGGCATCATGATCATCCATATGATGAACCAATCAACAATTAACAACAAGATGATAGAATGAATGAGCATTAGGAACCAGATCATTCAGAGGAAGAAGAGAGAATGGAAACACCACAGCCAAAGACTCCATCAAGGTATGTTCAAAACATCATCTAGAAAGTCACATTCTTGGAAACAAGGAAGCAAGTGTACAAACTAGAAGAAAATTTATAGATACATCTAACTCTGCAAATGTTACACTATTGTCCATAAGTGAACCCAAAAATTTTGTGCAAGCAAGTCAGGATGACTAATAGGTCAAAGCCATGAAAGAAGAATTAGACCAAATAGAGAAAAATAAGACTTGGTATCTTGTTCCAAGACCCAATAACAATAATGTAATTGGAACTAAATGGGTATACAGAAACAAGTTTAATGAAGATGGGTATATAGTCGGAAATAAGGTCAGACTGGTATGCAAAGGGTATGCTCAAGTAGAAGGAGTGGGATTTCAAGAAGCCTTTTCCTATGTTGCAATAATTGAATCTATCAGGATATTTTTGGCCTTTGCATGCTACATAAAATTAAATTTTTATCAAATGGATGTCAAATCAGCCTTTTTAAATGGTGACCTAGAGAAAGAAGTTTAAGTGGAGCAACTAGAGGGTTTTCAACTAACTGACAAAAAGGATTATGTCTACCGATTAAATAAATCCATGTATTGGCTAAAATAGGCTCCAAGAGATTGGTACTACATACTGGACAAGTATTTGCACCAACGAGGATTTAAAAAGGGAACAAATGGTAGAAAATTATACATCAAGGTTGAAGGTAATGACCTGTTAATTATTGTAGTATATATTGATGCTATTATTTTTTGGCAATAACATTGAAATAATGAGTAAGAATTTTGCAGTTGCAATGCAACAAGAGTTTGAGATGTCTATGTTGGGGGAGCTCTCCTTCTTTCCTAATCTATAAATTCATCAACTAGAAAGATGAATTTTCATTTATGAAAGTAAATACCTCAAGGAAATCTTGAATAAATTTGGCATGGAAAACTGTGCACAAACAAGCACTACTATGACTACCAGTTGCAAACTCATCAAAGATGATGATGCTCTAGAAATAGATCAACCCATGTACAGGTCTATGATAGGAATTTTACTCTATCTAACAACTTTAATGCCTGGCATCATGCAAGCAGTGGGTTTGGTAGGTAGGGTTTAATCCAATCCTAAGGAAACTCATGTCCTTGTGGTTAAAAGAATATTTAGATACCTACAAGGCACTGTTGATCATGGCTTGTGGTATCCAAAAGACACCGACCTTGTTCTCAGAGATTATACAGATGCAGACTGGGGAGGGAGTATTGATGACTGAAAAAGTGCTAGTTGAGGTGGATTCTTCCTTAACAGTTGTTTAGTGTCCTGGCTTAGCAAGAAACAAACTTCCATTTCCCTTTCTACAGTTGAAGCTGAATATATAGTTGCAACATCCTATTGTACTCAAGTGTTGCGGATAATAAATAATCTCAAGGATATTCGAGTTCCTTTTGATCAACCTATCAACATCATGTGTGACAATACAAGTGCTATCAATATCTCTAAAAACCTTGTTCAACACTCTAAGACTAAGTATATACCAATCGAATATCATTTTCTCAGAGAACAGGTTATGGATCAGGTGGTCAAATTAGCGTATGTTCCTTCCAAAGAGAAGATTGCATATATTTTTACCAATCCATTACCAAGAGAACCCCTTGAGTATCTTAGACATAGTTTGGGTGTGATCTCATCTTCCTTACTTTAGTAAAAAACACAACTCACTGCTTCTACAGGTGCCCCATTTGATGTTGCATCAGGGACAAGTGATATTGTTGTTAATATTTAGATTAATCATAAAAATATTTTTTCTTTTTTGGAGATGCACACAATAGAAGTTTGCAATGGTTCTCGATGGTATTCTATTTGAGGGTGGTTATGTGTGTGTACATAGTTATATGTGGTTATGTTTGTGGAGGTGCATACATAGTACATGATCATGTTTTCGCATAGGCTTCCAGAGGTCTTTCTTCCCAGGGGGAGAATCTACATAGTCTATCTTTGTCATTTTTCTCAAAGGGGGAGAGTAACAAACAAAAACCAACAAACCCGAATGTTGATACACATTAAAAGGGGGAGTTTGTTGCACACATTGAAAGGGGGAACAACTTAGCATAAAGGCCACTGACTTGGCAGTCGGGCTCTTTTGGTTTCCATCAATGAAAAAGGGGGAGTTTGTTGCACATATGTTGTCATTGATGTCAAAATGGTCATGGACATGGTCAGTTATAGTGCAATAATAGACAAGAATGAAAATAGAAGTGCATGCAATAATTGATAGTGTGACGCACAAACAAAGGAAGTCATGAAAGGATGAAAACAACAGTGTGCAGAAGGATTGAAGGACAAAAGGATCAACGACGCAGAAGAATATCAATGTCTAGGACTTGATCGCAGATATGATCGGTCAGCAAAGAAATTGTTGGAGATAACATATAACTGCAACCAGATCGACAGGGGGATGACCTACGACCTAGTTCAGAAGTGAAGTATAATGTAGAAAAATGAAACAAAATTATTGTGACAAATTTCCATGTCCGTGATTGCAAAGTGGAGCAACGGATGTTGGTGTTGCAGCACGACGACGAATGTGCAATGACTTCAGGTTGCCTTGAGCTAGTGTGACGAATGGCACAATGGAGTGTGATGAAATGAACTTGATTACTTGTCAATGATGCAGAAGAAAATCTGCAGGGTGCTTTGAACTAGTGCGACAAATGGCGGAGTGGACTACAAGAAACAAGTGGAAGTTCATCAGTCAAGTAAGCGATTTTCCAGGGCATGCTCATAGTCTGGTGGGGTGATTGGGCGAGCACACTACAAGGAAAGTGCAACAAGTTGAAGACTTGTGACTTGAATTTTGCGCTCCCATTATATCTATGCATTGGGTGCTCTATAAACCAGAATGTAAATGGTTGTGTCAATTTTGATGAGATGCAAGATTTGGTCCATTTGATCTAGTCAAAGAATGTCCAGCCATAACTAAACAAGAAATATTCTTAATTTAGACAGATGTACGCCCACATATAACTAACTAGACTTTGATGTGGTCAAGATATGTCCACAATATACAATTATTCATCCACATACTTAATTTAGACATAAGTGTGTCCGCATATAACTAATTGGACTTTGATATGGTTAAGATATGTCCACAATATAACGTTTATGCATCCACATACAGTTAATTAAACTCATGCAAAGATATTATAAATCAAGATGTGTGTTGATTGAGTATTTTGTTGATGCACAAAGAGGAAAAAGTTCTTATAACTTTGAGAAAGATTTAATTGTGTAAGATTTTGTTTTTTGAATATAGGGAGGTAGGGTGGAATAGGGGAGAGGACTAGTGTCCTCACTCTACAGGTTGGTTCCTGAAAGCATTGGTGTCCTCATCATTTGTAAGAGGTTGGTGCCTAAGAGGATTGGTGTCCTCATCGTTTGTAACAGGTTGGTGCCTGAAAGGATTGGTGTCCTCATTATTTGCAACAGGTGGGTTCTTGTCGAACTAAAAGATTATAAATTGTAAGTTGGTGCTTGCAAAAAAAATATATATATATATATTATGTGGTTTTCTCCCACATTGGGTTTCCACGTAAAAATTTTGGTGTAATGTGTTTTCTATGTTGTTTTGATTTTGGCATGCATTGATGACTAAGCAAAAACTTCAAAATAATATTAAATCTTTAAAGAAAATAAAATTGAGTAAATTGATATAATATTGATTCACACACCCCCTCTCAGTATTACTGTGAATCTCAAAAACCTGGGTAAGTTATCCTCTCCTTCCTTTCCTCCTATTGAATCCTCTACCCCTCTACAATTTACAACCTGGGAAGGAGGAATAGAGTAGGGACCTAGAGTTATCCAAGGGCACTTTCTCTCTAGTCTCCTAGGGTTCTCAATCCCCTAGCCTTCTTCTCTCATTCCCCTAGAAGGATTTGGATATTCCTCAATGGAACCTATGGAATCTTGCGACCCTGACCTTCCTCCCTCAACCAACCTCTCTGAGCGGGGTACCAAATCAAGTTGCTACTCCTTAAATATTTTGAAATATAATCTTAGATCATGTAACAAGGTTTTTTGCAATTGAAGGAAGTGTCAAAGGTGGCCTCATACACCTGGAAGAAAACAACCCTAAGATTGGGCAAAGAGGTTGAAAATATTACATCTCCATTGCATAGAATCAAGTCAACTTATAAGTGAAAAATTTAAAACAAAAATCTTTGATTGGGTTCTTTTGATCATTTCCCCGGGGGGGAGTCCATAAATGATTTTATTAACCCTAAATTGTAGAGGGTTGGCCAATCCCTCTAACAAATTGGCCCTCAAGAGGTTAGTAGACACTTTTAACCTCTCAAGTGATTCTTCTTCAAGAGATTACGATAGAAGAGCCCAAAATTATCCAAAACCTTTCAAAAATATTAAAAGAATGGGACTTCAACTTCGTTTATGTTTTAGGTTGCTCAAGAGGGCTAGTCATTGGATGAAAGGCCAACATATTTGTCCCTTGTTAATTCTTGGGATTTTGATTCTAGGCTAGAAGTTTTCGTTCACTCTCCTGATTTGGGAAAAGAGTTTAACTGCCTAAACATCTACAACCCATACTCAAGCCACTTGGAATATTGGGACTGCCTCTTCTCCAAGTTGTGGCTTAGGAAATGGTAGGTCATTCTAGACGGTGGTTTAAATTTCATTGTTGGTTCTTCCAAGGTTTGGGGGCCAGTGACCCAAGTGGACTCTCTATATAATTCTCTTGTGAGGAGTCTAGAGAACTTTTTCCTCCTAGACATAGAGCCAACCAAGTTCACCCCCACATGGAAAAATAAAAGAATTAGGGAGAGATGAATTGTAAAATGTCTTAATTGATTTTTGGTATCAAAATACTTCTTGGAAGAAACCCTCGGATTTTTTCGGTGGGTTTTATTTGGAGGAGATTCTAACCATTTTCCAGTTCTGCTAGAAGTGGTCCTTATATAGGAAAAACCTCCTTTCCATTTTAAACTAAACCCTGAATGGATCAAGGAGGAAGGATTCATTCAATTGTTAAAAAATGCCCCCTCTCTACAACAACTTTTTAAATGAATATGTAGCTATGAAATTTGTTTCAAACATGAGAAAGGAAAGTCCTTGTCTATCCAATGGTCAAAGGAAAAGTGAGACAAGGATGAGAGAATCCTTTGGAAGGTCAAAGAAGCCTTAAGAAACACATTCTCTTCGGATGTTTTTGGGTATTTAACAAATCATCAAAAGGAGGAGCTCTGCCAATTGGAAAACAAGAGAAGGAACTTGCTTCTGGAAAAATAAAAGGAATGGTGCTTAAAAATTAGGGTGATATGGCTTGAGGCAGGGGACAACAACATGCAAATTTTCCACCATTTTTCAAATTGTGAGAAAAATATCAACTCAATATGGAAAATTGATGGAGGGGATGGATCCTAGAAAGAAAAATTCTCTGACATAGCCTTAGAATGGGTTAATCATTTCCAAAACCTCTTTAAGGAGGACAACTGAGCCATGATGGATGCCATCCTCCAGCTCTCAAAAAATTTCCCTAGATTCATAAACCAATAAGACAATCAATTTCTAATGGAAAAGGAAGGAAAGGAAGAATTACTAAGAACCCTACATAGTTTCTAGAAATATAAGATCCCTAGGCCTAATGGGTTTCCTATAGAATTATTTCTTAGTTGTTACAAGTTCATAGAGGAGGACGTACATATGGTGGTAGAAACCTATCAGCTCTATGGAAAGATTCTATCAGCCTTCAACACTACCTTCATCTCTCTCATTCCGAAGACAGACAAACCAACCTAATTTGAGATTTTTTTCCCAATCTCTCTCTATAATAAAATATACAAGATCATCTCTAAAGTAATTTCTCATGGAATGAAGGAAATCTTTCAAAGCAGGTCTCTCCAGAATTATTTGGTTTTCTTGAAGGATGACAAATTCATGAAGCATATGGTGTTTCTCAAGAAGGATTACACTTTGTAAAAAAACCGTAAAATCCGTGATTTCAAAATTTGACCTCTCTAACACTTTCAACCGTGTTAGTTGGATCTTCTTGCGCCTCATCCACTTGGGATTCAAAGTACACTTTGTGGCATGGGTTATGGCTTTCACTAGCTTGGTAACTTTTGAATTTCTAAACAATGGATTGAATTCACCCTTCTTCAAACCTAGGTGAGCTATTAGGAAGGGATTCCCACTCTCTCCCATGTTCTTCCTCCTAGTAGCAGAAGGATTAAGCAGGGCACTCGAAGTTGCATCAACAAATGGTTCATTCAAAGATATCCTAATTGACAGTTCTTGCACTATTTCATATTTACTTTTTGTTGATGACATTGTTAGTTTATGTGATGGATAAAAGTGCATGGTGGATAAGTTAATGGAATTTTTGGACATCTTTTGTAAAGCCATGGGTATGGTGATAAATTTTGCAAAATATTTGTTCATTTGTTTGGGTCTATCCTAACCTAAGAAGGTTTATATCAATCAAATATTCCCCTTCAATTCATGTTCTTTTGAGGATGGTTTAAACTACTTGGGGTTCTGACTCAAAGAAAACATTTATCTTAAAAAGGATTAGACTTGGCTCCTTGCCAAGATAGAAAAAAAATTGAATAACTAGTGCAATAGATGGCTCTTTCAAGGGGGCATCTAGTTCTAGTTAAATCAATCCTAGAGTCCATCTTGTTTTACTAGATGTCTCTGGCCTTTATTCTGAAAGGTATCCTTGATAGAATTCGCCAGCTCTATGATTGCTTCATCTAGTCAAGGGATAGGGAGAAGAAAGGAATGACTCTAGTCTCCTGGAGGAAACTAGATGTCCCAAAGAGTCAAGGGGATTAGGGAATAAAAATACTCCTTCACTTTTTCAAAGCCTTAGAAACCAATAATGTCTATACACTCATCCAGGGGCAAGGCCTATTGGCACAAACTATAAAATACAAATATCTTGGCCCCCATAAATTGAATATTGGATCTGAACCCCGCACAAAAAAAACCATGAACTTCTCCATTATTTGGAAAGACACAACTGAAGCATTTCAAAAAATTGGGAAATGGATAATTTGGAAGGTTGAAAAATGGGACTAGGTCCTTATTGGCCTTGACCCTTGGATTGGAAGTGAAGAAAATCACAGGATACCTGCACCTCTAATCCACGATCTCATATCAAAAGGCTATCATTCCCTTGTAAATATTGCAATAGGCCAACCTTTAAACTCCATTCATCAACAATGGATAACATGGAGAGATTTGGAGCTCAATTAGGACTACATGGAGACTTGGAATTACTACATAAACAACTTAAGGAAATTTAATATTTTTATTAGTGAAGAGGAGGATGAACTCCTATGGTCCATGAACCCCATGGGTGGATATGTGATCAAAATTGGATATAAAATTATATCCTTGGAAGGCTTCGACCAAACTTTGATATGCTGGTGAAAACCACTTTGGAGATTCAAATTCCCAACAAAATCCAAAATATTTATGTGGCTCCTTTTAAATACAGAGAATTAACCTGGGATTTGCTTCGAAAATGAAGCTACTAGGGCCATGGAAGATGATTCATATGTGAATCAAATTTGGAAACAAATTCTCACCTCATCCTCTTATGTCCCTTCACTCAAAAGGTATGGGGGGAAGTTGAAGGTATTATAGGACTAAAATCCAAATGGAAATGCAACACAATCTAAGAAACATTATAAAGATGACGCAAATACAAGGACACAATATCTTTCAAGGCACTCCCATTAACCTTGGCTTGGGGAATTTGGCTAGCAAGAAACACAAAAAATTTTGAGAATAAGGACACTTTTCCATTTCATTGCACCTCCCAAAACCTCAACATCTTAATTCCTTCCCTCAGTTTTCCACTACCCTTGAGTGAGTTTGAAGCTCTGTCACAAATATCAACACCCAAATCCCTTGGGCCTTCTTCGATGGAGCATCTCAAGGGGACCCACACAAAGGAGGAGCAAGGGGTATTATTTTCCTCTCTCAAAACCATTTCATCAACTTCAAAGCCAGAACAAGATGGCCCACTAATAACCATAGTGAACTCATAACTCTCAAGTTGGTTTTAATCCTAGCCATGAAAAAAGGAATCACGCAAATCCAAGTCCTCGATGACTCTCTCCTAGTGATAAAATGGTTAAAGGGTGAAACTATGTTAAGGAACTTCATTCTCCAGCCATTGTTTTGTGATATCAAGAACCTCCAAGCTTCATTTTATCACATTAAATTTGCTCATGTCTACAGGGAAAACAACACAAAAGATGATAGATTATCCAAATATGGCCTCGATATGCAAGAAGGCACCTGAGAAATCAATTAGTCCCTCAAGGGATGAATTACTTCTTGCTTTCATTACTCTCGGATTTAACATTCTCTCAGTTCCTTGTGATGATTTAGCAAATGATGTCACCTCAAAGATGGTTCTAGAATTTTCCTTTGAATGCTTTAGGGTTAGATTTATTTTTATGATCAAAAAGTTGTTGAATACATGATAAGTTGTTTTTGTAAAAAATGCTTCAAGGGTGATTTGATATCCCCTAGTTCTCATATAGTATTGTAAACCTTTAGATCATCCTTCCCCACAAGCTAATCATCAAAATCAACCAGTTTTGTATTATGTACAGACCTTTGGTCCATGCTTTTTTGACCCAACAGGGTATCCTAAAATACCACTTATGGTATTCAACTCATGTAATTTATTGTCTTTAACAAAATTTCTTGTTTTTTTCCTTCGAAAAAGAAAGCATGCAAGAAAGTGAAGTGAACAAGACAATAAGGAAAAAAATGAAAAAATAATTTGTTGGTAATAACTTAAATATAAACAATATGGAAAAAATTAAGAAGGAAAGCAAGTGAAAAGAGGAATACAATTTTGTAAATGGTGCCCTTTGTAGAAGCAATATGCCATTAATGAACTATCACATTGATGGGACCTCAGTAGATAAATGTACACATTGTTGACTAGTGGTAATGTATTAAAGCACGAGGACAATTTAGGCAAGGCTCTATGTGTGCCAAATATGGGTGTAGAACAAGCAAGCAAGAATGAAGTCAAGAAAAAATAAGAGAAACAACTATACACAAACTATGTTAGACATGAATTGCAAAGAAAATAGTGAATCAAATATGCAAAAGTGAAAACATATTACAAGAAACAATATGAATACAATTGAATGGGAAAAACTAAACAAATAATTAATTAAGAGAGAATGAACTACTAATAGTAAAATAGGGGAAGCAATGAACCCTGTAAAAAAATTGATTCATTCATGTAGACAATAAACCTAATGTAAAGTGACAATTGTAAATGCATTAAATAAAATGATGTTGGAAATAAGTGTGTGAAAGATACAAAGAGTGTTGATGGGATAATTGTATGTAGTGGGACCAAACTCTCCCATAATAGTGAGATGGTACACTATAGAAAACACAAAAATGGGGTTGTTTTACTTTGTCACTCTAGCAATCAATCGATCAAATAAAACTATAGTTTAAAGGAAAGAGAAATAGACATACATGTTGGGCAATTCTTAAAGGGTCTTCAATCTTAAGGTTGAGTAAGAGGAGCAAGGGGAGGACAACAAGGAACTCCAAATGACCTTGCATTCAATACAACCAAGAAAAACCCTACTTTGTCCTACTAATAATTAACGCTATAACTTACAAAAAACAATATAAACACTAATCTACTTAAGATCCCATTTACTATTATTATTTTACAATTTCATTTATTTTCTTTATAAAAATTGGAAAAAAAAAACTATAAGATCCAACTTTTAGATTGATATATACAAGATTTGTATCTTCATAACATTCAACCTAGTAAAGACCTATTTTAGGCCTACCTTTGTCCACTCAAAGTCCATAAACATGTCAACATTCACATATTTCCTTAGGTTTGCCTCCATTATGGTTTTTTTCAATTTCAATTTCAATTTATTGATTTTATTTCAAGTTGTTATTTACATTATGTTGTAAGGTTGTTAGTGGATGAATCTCACCTATGGATAAGCAATACCTCCCTTGTATCTACACTTGATCCAATACAAACAACGAGATATATCAATATGGGGTTTCCCTAGATCTAATCATATTTTTTTCCTTTTACACCGAAGGGAAGAGAGGCATACCTTATTGACTGACGGTTGTCCTTACGTATCTGGATGATGAATCTCCAGAGATCCAACTCCATCTCCTACAATATTCTTCCTACACACACGTGACAAAAAAATACCAATATACAAACCCTTTCAAGTGTTAGGAAATTCAAATCTATTCTAGATCTAATCTAATCTACCGAAGGTAATATCAAATATACCATGCAAAACTGAATACAATATATTTGGGAAGGAGAAAACACACACACACATATAAAATGAAGGAAAATCAAAACAATGGTTTGATTACCTTGAGTCCAAAGTTCTAGTCCTCTTTGGCCCTTGCTTCAGCTCTTCCTTCACCCTCACTCTCTTGGAATTCCAACAACATAAATTTACTCTCAATTCTTCCCCCCCTTATCCAAGAAAACCTCCATGCATAAATAATACACCAAATATGTCCTCCATCTAATGAGATAATGCACCATATTTGAGCTTCTAGAGCCTACTTAGGACAAGCATCAGTTGCAACACTAGTCATTTTTCACCCATTCTTGTTTATTTGTCCATTCCATCCATAGTTGACTAGGTATGCTCAAGTAGAGTGAATTATAATTCTTATCCATGCTACTTGAATTCTCCCTTCTAACCTTATCCACATGTGAGGCACATTCATGGTGATGATTCCAAGGAAGGCATGCACTCTTTTTTATGATTCCAAGGTGGATGCATTCCTAGTGATGATTCCAATGTATGCATGGAAGACTAGGTGATAATTCCAATGTATGCATGCAAGACTAGGTGATAATTCCAATGTATGCATGCAAAACTAGGTGATAATTCCAATGTATGCATGCAAGACTAGACTTCACCTAGTGTAACTGAAGAATGACTCAATAATAGGTGTGCCATTTTCTATGGGAATAATATTCTCATCCAAGGGAGAATATCTTAGACCAAGTGAGTATCAAGTGCACCCTCATACATGGACTATAGAACATAGGCAAAATGATGTATTAGGTACATGTTCATTATACTCTAGTACCCCTCTTGAGAAGGTTCTCTATGTGCCCATAGGGTGGCAAATATAATTGTAACATGAAAGAAATATGAGATAACACCAACACGATACTGCTATAAAATTTGGCAATTCCTAAGAATATGTGGAGCTCCATTAGTCTCTTTAGGGTCGACAAATCATGGATGACTAAGATCTTCATTGGATCCACATGCACATCACATTTGTCCATGATGTACCTCAAATTTTGATTTCTTTGCATGCCAAATGAGTGTTTTTCCATCCTTTTGTATAGCTTTTGTTGTCACATGGTGCTTAACACTTGTTGAAATTTCTTTAGATGCTCTTCCCAAGTTTTGTTTAAGATGAGGATGTCATCTAGGCATATGAGTACAAAATAGTTGATCAATGGTTGCAAAATAACATCCATCATCTTCATGGATGTTGTTGGTACCTTAGCTAAGATGAAGGGCATGACAAACCACTTAAATAGAGCTTCCTTAGACTTGAAGGTTGTCTTCCATTCATAATTTGGATTGATCATAACTTGGTGATAGCCTCATTTAAGATCAATCTTGTTGAAAAAATTAGTGTCTCTAAATTGATCAAGTATATCATCTCTCAAGGGGATCAAGAACAAGTTCTTGACTGTGATTTTTTTCCAGGATCTATAGTCAATACAAAGTTTCCATGTTTCCTCCTTCTTTTGAACCAACATAATAGGGCCCCTATAGGGTGAGGATCTTAGTCAAATGCGGCCTTCTTGTATCAATTTTTAAAACTAGAATTTGATCTCCTCATTCTCTAGAAGAGAGTGTATCTATACAAGGCCATTGGGAAGAGGGGAACCTAATGTCAAATCAATTTCATGCTTTACTTAATAATTCAAATGTATTATTGTAGGTGAGGTGAAGATATCTCTTTATTCTTCCACCAATTGATATATCTATCTTTGTTGCATGGAGGGACCCCTTGCAAACGCCTTGGTGGTCATGGTGATTTTCTTTGTTGCATCTGCTTAGACCATAAAGAGGAAAAATCTCCCAATCTAAGATATTATCTTCCTCAACTACACAAAGACATAGTGGTAGTTAGGGATACCTATCATATCTCGTAGAGATTATCTCTTGAGGTGATAATGACACTATAAGGACTATACTGGTAAACACCATGTTGTTTCCACATAGATGGTTGTCCTAAAAGAGCACCACAAAATTCAAGTGGGGCTACACCACACAATATCTCATCATTGAAGGGATTGATGTCATCCCATAGGTGGCATTTTTTTACTGATGTGGTTGTCTCATCCCTAGCTCAATGAACCAATAGTGTATGCTTGGGGGTGAGGTGTCATTGGCAATTTCATATTACTAACAATATCAACTGAGATTGATTTCTTTTGGTTTAAAGTGTCAATAATGAAATGTAATTGTATCCCCTTCACCCACATTTGTGAGTGGAAGAATCACTTTCCTTCCTTAGGATGGGCCTTTGTGGTGGAGATAGTAAAAAAACTAGGTTTTGCAT
>ML891605.1:12893-23932 GCA_009831015.1 Picea engelmannii | reverse complement strand
GCGCTTGTTCCTCTGAATGTACTGAATCCAAGATCACTGCTTGGACAAGGTCTCTTGTACATCCCTTGCAAACACACTCATGCTTTGCTGGATGATATATCTTGAAAAGCATATACAAGTGCATACCTTTGAAATTTGTAGCATCATTCAACTTGTCTTCTAATCTGAAACTAGACACCATCTTGACAAGAAGAGGTGAGAAACTGAATAAAAAAGGTTCAATGATTAGAACAAGCTAGAAACCCTGAAATTTAAGCTTTGACCACAAAATCAATTTTGACCAAAAGTCAACCTTTGACTTTGACTTTGACCAAGAACTCAAAGTTGACGTTTTTGTTAGTTGAGGGCACTAGAAGGTGCGCTAGGCTAGGGCGCACTAGAATACCCAAAAAATAGGTCCAACGCTTCACTGAAAGTGACCAAGATTTTAGGTTAGGGTTTGTTGCCGCTGTAAGCTCATAAACCCTAGTTGAAACTGCAACTGGTGCTATAAGGAGCTTGACAAAGAACTGCCAGTCTTCCTTCCAGTGGTTGGACTGTTCTGAAGGTAGTGTGGGCCCATAACCTGTTAAAATATTCGATGTGCTTGTTTTAGCCATAGACAATATCACTATTGTCACCCAACCATAGGCACGCAGCCACCCCCGAGCACGTTAACATTTGCTAGATAGAATGATTCTGAAAAGCCACACTAGAACCAACAGATAAACCCTAGCTGCAACAGTAGCACGAGATGGAACCATAAAACACCATCCAACTGCAGCAACAACACAAGACAAGGAGAGCACACCTTCTCCAAGGGTAGCGCATAAGAGAGAGAGAGTCTCCACAACCACAGAACAAGAATAATACTCAACTGCAATAGTTGCAGTTGCACTTCTTCCCCAAATTTGCACCTTCAAGAAATCCACCAATATACTCCAAGATGTCACCAAGAATACCACTAAGAGATACTAGAAGGTAGGGTGCATATCTTAGGCTAGATAGCGCTAGAGAGAGAGACCAAGAATCACCCCAGAACATGCACCTTCCTTTCTTGCCATTGTAGCTCCAAACTTGCGCTATACTTTACCGAGATAGTGAGTGAAGTGAGTGTGTACAAATGAGCTCAAGCGCCTCTTGTTTATACTGGTTCTTGTCACCTATCTGGGCTGACTTGTCCTTTTAGAAGCTAATACTTTAATATTAATTATTTTGCTGAGCCGACTTGTCTTCTAGGGTTTTTACACATCCGTTTAGGATTTCTCTGGCTTCCGGAATATTCTATTCTAGTCAAAGGTTACACATGGAGGTTAATACCGCCCACAACTACCATAATATCAACATAAAGCAACTACCCTAATCTGCTGCTCAAAAGAGATTATTCATTCTATTCTACATCTAGTCTTCAGCACTAATTGCCATAAGAAAAATACAGTTTGACGATTTGCCCATTCATAGTCAATTGTAGCTTCTCTCCGTTTAAATGGGTGAGATAGAAAGAATTTTCTCCAGCTTTGTCTTCAATTTTGAAAGGACCCAACCATAAGCTTTCAAATTTTCTGTGCATTCTTCGTTTCTCTCTTCTTTTATCCCACATCAGAACTAAATCACCCTTGCCAAACATTCTTTGCTGAGTTCTTTTGTCAAATACCCCTTTAATTTTCTCTTGGTTATTTGCCAAGTGATCAAATGCCTTCTTTCGGTTTTCTTCAAGCTCTACAAGTTGCTTCACTTTGGCCTGGACAACATCCTGATCAGATGTAGAATATTGCAGCAATTGGTACACTGGAATCTTTAAATGGATAGGTATCTTAACTTCTAGCCTATACACCAGCTCGAATGGGCTTTCACCTATGGCTTGCTTCTTTTCAAATCAGTCGACCCGTAAAGCATAGTTTATTTTGCTATCCCAACTCCTCTTGTTATCACCAACTACTTTCTTAATAGTAGCCATGAAATATTTGTTGCTTGACTCTGCTGAACCATCACACTACGGATAGTAATTGGATGATTAGAAGTTGAAGCAATTGAGCTCGTCTTACTTGCCACCCAATGGATGTGCATGTAGGTCCCCCTTGTTACACCGCCCACTTCAAGTTCAAGCCCAAGATCTTGATTTCCTTCTTTCTTCTTCCTAGATTCTTTAGTAGTAGCATGACCTTGTTGCTGAATTCTTGTGGTGATATTTGGACATGGGCCATGGCTCAACATATTTTCCTAGGATTATTGCAACATGGCATTTGAAATAGTAAATCCCTTTGAACATAACCTTTGAGTAAAGATAGCAGTTGACCTTTTTATGACTCCCACCAAGAAGCTCCCCTTGTGCCCAAAAGGTCTTCAATTCCTTGGACATGTTGGTGGAAGATAATATAAGCTAGTGCTACAAATATTGTGGGTTGTTTACAAAAAACTTAGATCATGAAATCTAATGGTAATATAAGTTAAACAATTGTAAAATTGATTCAGCTTTGGGTTTAGAGTAGTACTGTTTCTTGGCACTTTGTTCTTAATGGAGATTTCTTCTTCTTCTACAGCCCCCCCTGGGACAACATGATGTTGGTTCTTTAAGTCTTCTTTGCATCTCCAATTTGTTGGCATTTCTATTTATTGCCTCCCCCCTTTTAGATACTCTCTTAATGCTCTTGGTCACCTCTTGCTCCCCAAGGTGTTGAACAAGAAGATGAGATGGGATAAGATAAGATAAAATAATTTTATTAATTTCCAATAAATGACCACAAAAGTAGGTCAATGGGACTAAAAGATACATCCAGTGTAGAAAGAAAGTGAAAGCAGAAATGCAACATAGATAAGTGTGTAGTTAAGCTAGTCACTAGGTCTAACTAAATGATGTATAATCGTATGAAAGGTGCAGTGATACAATGCAAGAGTTCGAGACTAAAAAATAGGACACCTTGGTGCTGAGAGAGAGAGAGAGAGAGAGAGAGAGAGAGAGAAGGGTATTGTCAAGTTCTCCTGTACCTTGTGATTGAGGGTGATTGGGGTACTGTCGGAGTTGTTAAGTACCATAGTGGGATCCAACTGTACAATCCTAGGGGGGGATGTAGGGTGATCTTATTTCAAGAATCTCTTGCAATAAGCCTGCCACCACTATGCAGAAATCTGCCAAAAAATCAGATCCTTGTTGCAGAAATCTGCAAAACAAAAGAGCAAAAACACACCTGGGATATGCAAAAAAGGGAGGAAATTGTTGGCTAATCTACAAAAGGTTTGCTTTCATGGAATAAACACCAAGTTTTCCCTCTAAAAACATTCTGGAACGAACTTTCTACTGGCAGAAGTGTAATCAACAAGTTTGTGTGAGAAAAAAGAGTGTCATAATTGGGTTTTATAAAAAAAAAATTCATCTGACAGGTGAGTTTTTGAAAAAAATCGCGAATAACTGTGTGATTTTTTAAAAATGGGTGTGTTTTTTTTCTGGGATTTCACGTTTGGAGTTATACTCATAAAAAAATGAGAAACTTGATGAATTTTTGGTGAGTTTTGCAACACTCATTTGGGCAACTAAATCTACTTGACTCATGAATTTGACATAGAATTTGTTTCATACTTTAAAACTATGTGTGTGTGTGTGTGTAATGCATTATGCATTTCATCTATATGCCTTTCCAGTCCTATCATATCCAGAATTTAAAAAAGGAATGGTGCATCCGTATCTGATCCTCTATCCAGTTTCCTTATCTGTATCGTTGCAACATATCATTACTCCATTTCCAAATGTTGGAATAATGGAAAGTTAGCTAGGGTGAGGTAGGAACTGTGCGATGTTAAACATCGTAATTGTTATTCTTACCTTCTTGTTAAGGGCCTCCAAGGTATTGAAGTAGGATGTTTGCTTCCCAATGCTATATGGTGGGGTTGTAGTCACAGAAGAGATTCATAAGGTGTCTTGCAGATACCGAGCGTATTGTGCTGACCTTTGGAAGATGGGGTTGTATAAGGAGGATTGAGTTGGACTTGGGATTTCTCTTGCAGGACTAATCCACTTCACAGACAATCCATAAACTGATGAAAACACCCCCTTAGTTGATTGAGTAGCCATGCATTGCATAAATCATAAATGTATATATCTTCGTTACTGAACCTTTTGATCACAGGTATGTTGTTCATTGAACATTCATAATACTTGCATTTCCCTATTGCATTGAGTTCTTCACAAAAGACATCCTTAGGTGGGTGCTAGGAGATTTTAAAGTAAATGATGAGAATCATTATTCTATTGGGTGCTTAGATCTGTAGAGTACTTAATTCTTGCACTTCAGCCTTTTTGTCATTGTTAGACGGGTGTATTTGTGGTATGTTTCCTTTTCTTCCAGTAGATTAAAGTATAGATGTTTTTATCCTTTCTCCTTTAATTTTGGTTACCTTCTGTACTGTTAGGTAGGTTTATTATATTATGCTTCAGGTTTACCTTAATGCCATTAATTTATGTAGTTTACTCTCCTAGTGGTTTTGTATCAAACATTCGACCCCTAGTTTACTGTCTGTGTCATATTGTTTATTGCAAACATCTCCATGTACTCAACTGTCTGATATTTAGGAAATGTATATGCATGGACACGGATGGTCTTAGTCCTGACTCCTATCTAAGCCATCTTTTTCCTTGTCTTCCAGCTTCAGCATACAGATGAAGATTTGACAGATATGGCTGTGAATATCTTGAGGGCAATTATTTTCCGGTCACCAATTGGTATATCAGGAAATGCTCAGTCTGGTTTTGCAGAAATGGAAACAGTAATACCTCTGCTTATAGATCTTTTGGATGAACGCGACTCTGCTGCAAGAGCTGTGGTGTTACTTATTGCTGAATATTTTGCGATGTATCCTTTGTATTAAACTTGCCATCTATTTGTGCCCATTTCACCTAGATTAACATTTTGAGCTTTTGTTTATGCTGAGTATATTAGATAGAAATTGATGTTTCAACTTTCAAGATTGTCGTTCTTTCACCTATTTTGTCCTTCAGCAATCCTGATGCTGAGGGAATCAGAGAGCTGTTTGCACGTCTCGATTCTGACAATAACACTACCAGGAGAAATGCTCTTGATGTCATTTCGGAACTGATGGCTGTATGTTCTGAGTCAGGACATATACTTGCACCTTCCCTGAGGTGACAAATGAGCTTGTCTAAGCTTATGAAGCTCCTTTTCTTCTTTCACAGTTATATATAAATATAAATTTTAGTTGTTTGTCCTATTTCAGTGCATTTATGTTGCCAGGTCACTGTCGTTATATACCTTACAATATTTGATTTCTCCACAGGCAAAATATTGGAAAACATTTGCTGGACAGACTTGGCGATGAAGAGCTTACCAATCGTTTACAGGCTTCAAAACTCTTTGCACAACTTGGTCTGTATTTCATGCTA
Source organism: Picea engelmannii (assembly GCA_009831015.1). Classification (NCBI taxonomy): domain Eukaryota; kingdom Viridiplantae; phylum Streptophyta; class Pinopsida; order Pinales; family Pinaceae; genus Picea; species Picea engelmannii. Next base: position 18,561 of record ML891605.1, on the reverse strand, counting down.
GTCCGTTCTTATTGGGCCTCAACTAACCTCTTTATCTGTGTAAAACAAATTAAGAATGCTTGGTTCAATATACACAATTTAAAGTTTAGAAGTATATTCTGAAAAACAAATTGCCAAGTCAACATTTTGTAGAGTCTAAAGTTTTCTTTAACTTCTAGAATTAAAGGTCTTCTGAAATTTTGTGGCTTTTCATTTCATGATTACATGTCCTATTTATTGTGTGGTTGCTAGTAAATTACTGATTCATAGGGCCTAACTAACAGATTCTTCATTTCACTTAAGATCCTTCGTTTGTGATGCCTACACTTGTTCGACTTGTCTATTCCCGAGATGTGAGGGTGCGGTCAGCTGCCAGTGATGCCATTGTTTCTGTGCTCAGAGGTCAAACTGATCCATGCAATGTGATATCTGTGCTTCTTGACTGTGTTAGGTTTGTTTTCTTAATTCAAAGGCCTATGGTTAAATCCACTAATATAGGAATGGACAATATGTATATGTATCAAACCAAACTAGCAAAGAATAATTTCTATTGGTTTGATTGCAGAAATAACGTTCAGAATGCATCTCTTCCAAAGCATCCTGGACAAGTAGGAGAATCAATAAAGTATTCTGGCAGCACAACTTCGCATTCAGGTGCGGTCCCCTCTCTAAAATATTCTTTTTGATTCTATTCAATCAAATAACAAGTTCAGGAGAGCAGCAGTCTTAATTTATGGACTATCAATGGTGTTAATTCAAACATAAATCATCAATAAAGTCGTCAGTATAGATTGGATTCCAGTAGCATCTTATAAACAGCTGTAACACGAAACTGGGTTGCTATAGTTAATAGTTGACGCAGAAGCCATGCAAATACCTTCTGAAGTTAGCGACATGATTGAGCAGCGTCCTTTTCAAAACGATTTCATGTCTCTTTGATTATAGAAAATGAATTTTGTAACAAAGTCTAGTTAATGATCAGATAGCCTATCTATTTCTTTAATTCATTATAGCTAATGCATATCAGTGGGTTTTTCATTAACTTGATTTTTTAATCGTCTATATCAGGTTCGGGCATGGATGTTGATAGGATAATGCGTCTTGTTCCAAAGTGGTCTCCAACGGTATACAATATATTACCCAGATTTCATATTATGGTCTTTATTTCATCATGATTGTCTACGAGCTTATTGTTTAGATCTTTCTTTTCTGAAAATATGGTGCCCATTTTTTTCTATTATGGTCCTGAATCCATCATTATTGTTTATGACTTTGTGCATATTAATCTAATTTTAATGGGCATACAGAAGTATGCATAACAAGCAAAGCTTTTAAACCAATCAATGAAGCATCACCTATTTCTAGTGAGGCAATATCTTTTTTGAATGGTTGTAATCAATACAAGAATCTGTAGAAGATTAGATATGGGAAGATGCTTCTAATTGACCAGGCTATCACACTTACTAGCTTTTGCCATGATAGCCAAGATTCTTTCACCCCATTCTCCCTTCACTTGAGGAGAAATTGGGCACACATGGCAAACTTGAGAATTATCATTAATAATTTAATTGATGAATCAATCAGAATTTTTTAGTCTTCAACTATAATTTGCTTGTATCTTATTATGTTTGGTTTTTAATGACAGTGCTGCACCCATGGCAATACCAAACTTGCACACCCACCCCACCTGGACCTGCAGACCCCTGTAACTTTGGTTTTTCTTTTGCCAGATATTTCCAAAAACGAACACAATTAGATTGATACTGTTTCCAATCTTGAATTATGTGTAGACAAATAGAATTTTGATATGCATCAACAGATTTTTGGCAAGGCTATTTTCTAATGTAAATTGTTTTCATTTGTGTGGATATTCATTGCTTGTAATACTCGGGTCTTATAAAACAATGTTTCTGTTCGCATCTTTGGTTACAATTTTATGGCTTCTAAAACTTGATCACTGATAGCATGTGAATATTGTCTTAACTACTGTCATCTTGAATCTCATCAGATTAGGCCTTTTCTAGTAGAAAAGACCAACCATTTTTTTTCTCATAGACTATACTTATCTTTTATGTTGGAGGGACTGATCACATCCAATGTTTACCATTAAAAGTTGTACAAATTGATTGATTTTGTTGCTGACATAACTTTATTTTAATCTCACTGTAGGTGCAAGACTGGGATTCTCTTGTCAAAATGCTTCTCAGTAAAATGTTTGCAGAGACATCAAATGCAGTCATTCCACGATTTTTGAGTGAGATTAGCAATCATTTGGCTGATGTTACTCACACTGTTTTCAAACTTCTTATCTCACATATGCAGAAGCAGAAAGAGTAAGTACCCTTTTCTAGAGAATGTATTGATGCTAAGTTAAATTGTTCTGATGTTAAATATAATTGTCAATATGAGCGGATTGTGAGGGCTAGACTGCTGTGTGCTTTAGATTCTTGAAGGATGGCAATACAAAACTTAAATTCACAATAAGAAATAAATCCCAATAGAATTGTGTTACTTTTCCATTTCGAGCAACTGACCTCCACATACAAGAAAATAATACTCAACATGCCTCCAGTTACATGCATGGAGGGGTCCCTTGTCCCACAAACAAGGGGGTCTCATACACCAATTTGGTGTCTGGCTTGGCCGTGATCTTAAAAATAGATTATTATTATTATTATATGGATGGATGTAGCTGCTACATGCATTCCCTTGTGATGACATGTGGAAAGGGAAAAACTTATTAATAAAAAGCATGTTGAGTAGAGGAATGTAAGGTCCACTAGATATTTCTTATGTAGAGGAATGAGCATAAGAAATTTATATTAATGTCCACTAGATACCAAAATAGGTCAAAGGGACTAGTGACTACAACCAGAAAGAGAAGCCCAACTGAAAATTGAGTGGCATAAGGGTCCCCACAAGAATGAGATAAAATGAAATGAATAGTGGGTACAAGAACAACTAGAAATGAAATGTCATAAGCATAGGTGTACAGGTTATTCCAAGAGGAAAAACCCTATAGTGCCCTAATGATTGAAAGAGAGTGAACCTAAATAGAACAAAGTAGGTGAGGGGTATACCACATGTCTCACTCACATACATTATAGAAGAGGATTATAAGTAAGGTGGAGAATTTGTCTACTGGTTGGGAACCTGTTACATGACATGCTTACCCCTTCATAAAGATCTGTCTTCCAAGCTTCAACATAGGATGTTGTTGCATGAAGTGTTCATCTTCTTAGGTTGTATCCTTTGTATCCAAGTTCTTCCACTTTATGAGATATTTGAGAATATATCTGCTGTGAAGGTGGTGGTCTCTATGTTTGATGACTACTTGTGGTTGTACCTTCTTCATCTAACATTGGTAGCTTTGTTTGAACTTTGTGCTGTGATGTGTTGCACAATCAGCTTCTTAAAACTCAAATGATGGAAAACATGGCGGAGATGTAGTGGTATGTAGATTTATGACATAGTTAACTTCACCACTCATGCTAAGGATCTTGTAGTGGTTGTAGAATTTAGGAGTCAACTTCTAATTACTCTCCTGCTTGACTGATGATTGTTTGTAAGGTTGAAACCAAAGATAAATCCAGTCATTTATTGTGAGTTGCTTTTCACTGCATTGCTGGGCATCTTGCTGCTCCACCCTATTTTGTGCAAGTTGGAGGTTGTCCCTGCGTAACATGAATGTTTCCCGAATGTGTTGGAGGTGATCTTTCATTCTTGTACCTTTGGGTAGATAGCTTCCAATGGCAAGGGTTGGATATCCATAAATGGTGTTGTTACCTACCAAGTTCTCACTTAAGGTGTGAAGGTTCCAACCACAAAAAGAAACCCTAGGGGCAATTTAGAAAGACTACCTACTGTCACCTTGGTAATACTTTCCCTCTCTTTAGGCTTGCTCTCCTTTGGCACAAGGGGGGCTTCCCTAAGCAAACAAAGTCCAGCAAAAGGATAGTGAATGGGAAGCTGTGTAGGACTTAGGATAAATCTGGTTTCTAGTAAAATTACAGCAGTAAATTCCAGATTTATAAAACATAAAATAAATGCTTGATTTTTAATGTTTAGAGGTGGTTGAAAGGGAAGATAAGTGCCTAGATTCCAAATTAGGCATATGGGTTCTGTTGCCGCTTTTATACACACCTGGTTTACGTGGAAGAAATCTTCAATCCACTCGATGTGTCCTTGGGGGCAAGTTAGAGTTAAGGTGCTGTCACCTATTCCTCAACTCCTCCGTCTAGGCCAACTTCTACCTAGCAAAGTCAAGGGGGGTAGTCCCTAAGAAAATAATCTAAGGCTTAAACTGAATCTAAGCAATTAGTATTCTAGGATTTTATTGCATTTACCAATATATGAAGTAAATCTACTTTAAGAACATAGATCAATTAAACACCACAAGATACATAAGAGATACTTGCATAAAAATGATACTTGAGATAATAGATGCAAGTAAATTAATAAATGCTTCAAAATAAATAACTGAAAGTAAAGTGCTTGAAGCAAATGGCTTTGTGTAAATGTAAAAATGAGACTAGTGCCTTAAAAGTATCGTGGGTAGTTGTAGATCGTGTATTTTATTAGATTTATTGATAGTAGGTTAATGAGGTAAATTTTAACTGCAGGAAAATCTAGTGTTTGAACTAATCTAGATTTGTCCCTTCAGAGAACATCCCTAAAGTGGAGGTTGAGCTTGCTAAATATCCAACAGGGAGTGTCCCTATGATTTTGCACACAAGCCCAAGAGAATGTGGGAGATCCGACAGGGAGAACCTAGATCTCAAAGTTCCCGCCAGATATCTTACACAAACTCTCTTACTTTTCCACCAAAACAATATTTCTTAAGGATTTACCTATTAATCTATCCACACTAACCAACCCAACGTGTATGAAACTTACTCCCGGTAGATCGAGACAAGCTCACAACTGAAGGGTCAGGAACAACACTGGGAGCTGAGGGTAGTTGTTTATTTTAAACAAGAAAAAAAATTGCTGAAAGGAAATGTTTTCTAATTACTAGTCTTCACTGACTAGCCTCTTGCGAGGATCAGAGGAGATAGTTTATTGCCAACTTTGAAATTACATAAAATAAAGTTGCATAAGAGAAATCTAATTTAACAATTAAAGTATTACTTTCCAAATTGAAATCTAATCTATGTGATTGTTGTTTTAAATTTTAAAGCAAAAGAAAGATCAAAACTGAGAAAATTGTTCCAAAACCACAACACCAACTCCCCTAGGGGGAAACACAAAGTGAGGCCTCCCTTGGCTCACTTATTTTATTAACTCGGTTACAATGGTCTCTTGAAGAGACTTTGGATCTCTTTAAATAGAGATAAAGATCCTTATAAATGGATCGAAAATGAAAAAAAATGACTTTTACAATGTTTTCCAAAGATATAAGATAACTTTGGGGGTCTTGGAAGCTTCAAATCTTCAAGATTTGGCCAACATATCCCTTTGTTTTTGCACAAACTAGCACAAAACAACAAGCAAACCAAGATATACTATGCCCAAAAACACTTTAAAGGTGTCTTGGGGTGTTAGTTTTAAAAGCCCAAAATTTTCCTAAGTAAACTTTATTGAAAAATTACAAAGAAACTAAGGAATTAAGCTAGAAAGCTTACTTCCTTAGGATCTTTTTCTGCTGTTCTAAGGCAGAAAAATGCAAGCACCAAATTGCCAAATATCT
>WSFP011516013.1:0-12793 GCA_009831015.1 Picea engelmannii | reverse complement strand
GCCACCTTTCCAGGTGCCTTCAACCACCTTTCTTCAGCCATCGTGGTCTCTTTTTCAGCATATCCCCTCTCAGCAGTCCTGCAATATATTTATATATATTCATAATATTATTCACATTCATCGACCTTTTTCACAAGGTCCATTCACATCACACATTCACATTTTTGAGTTTTCCACAGTTCTTGGCCAGCATAGTTATTTTTACAAACTGGGGGAAACAAGGTGTTACAATACTTCTCATGAGCGGGAAGGAACTCATGAAAGAAGTCAAGAAAGAACAGGATATGCAGTTTGTTCTGGTGAGAAAACCTAGAGTTATCCTTACAAGTACATCGATGGCTGATTTGCCTGAAGAAGTTCAAGAATTGTTGGATAATTTTGCTGACATAGTGGTGGATGAGCTACCTAACTCACTGCCACCTATTAGAAGTATCAGCCACCATATTGACTTGATACCAGGAGAAAGTTTTCCAAACAAAGAAGCATAAAGACTGACACCTCAAGAGAATCAGGAAATGAAGAACCAAGTCCAGGAATTGTTAGAAAAGGGTTTGGTCATAGAGATATTGAGTCCATGTGTAGTACCAACTGTGTTGAGTCCAAAGAAGGATGGAGGATGGAGAATGTGTATAGACTCAAGAGCCATTAACAAGATCATCATTAGGTATAGATTCCCTTTACCGAGAATGGATGATTTAATGGACTATTTAAGTAGATAAAGTTTATTTTCTAAGATAGATTTGAAAAGTGTATATCACCATATTAGAATGAGAGAAGGTGATGAGTGGAAGACAACCTTTAAGACAAATGAAGGATTGTATGAGTGGCTTGTTATGCCATTTGGCTTAACAAACATTCTAAGTATTTTTATGAGGTTGATGAATGAGATACTGAAAGATTTCAATGGAAAGTTTGTGGTTGTATATATGGATGATATATTTATCTTTAGCAAGACTAAAGAAGATCATTTGAGGCACATGAAACTAGTGATGAGGAGACTATAGCAAGAGAAGTTGTTGATAAATCTGAAGTCCTCTTTTATGAAGATAGAACTCATTTACTTGGGTTTTGTGATCTATTCAAATGAACTAGAGATGGATCCAGAGAAGATGAAAGCAATCAAAGAATGGTTGTCACCGAAGAGTATGTTTGAGGTAAGGAGCTTCCATGGATTAGCAAGCTTCTATAGGAAGTTCATCAAAGACTTCAGTCAAATTTGTGCGCCAATGATGGATACAGTGAAGAAGAAGCACAAGTCTTATAAGTGGACAGAGGAAGCTAACAGGATATTCAATATACCAAAGGAGAAAATAACAAAATGACCAATTCTGGTCTTACCTAATTTTGAAAAAACATTTCAGGTGAGATTTGATGAAAGTGGAGTTGCAATTGGAGCAGTTTTGAGTCAGGATAATAGACCTGTTGCCTATTTCAGTGAGAATTTGAATGAGACCAAGAGTAAATAATCCATGTATGATAAGGAGTTTTATGCCATAATTCAAGACTTGAAGAAGTGGAGACAATAACTTGTCCCACAGGAATTTGTCTTGTATAGCAATAACTAGGCTTTACAATTCATAACCAGAAAGGAAAAAGTGAATCAGAGGCATGCGAAATGGGTTGAGTTTATGCAGAATTTTACTTTTGTCATAAAACATATTGTTTGGAATGATAACAAAGTTGTTGATGCATTAAGCATGAGATGTTTGATTCTGCAGGAATTTCAGGTGAAGACCTTGGGGTTTGAACACCATAAGGAAATGTATTGTGATGATACAGGTTTCAAGGAAGCATATGAAGCATGTGAAAATCTTATGTTGAGAGACAGAAGCCAGTGGACATAGTATATGATTCAAGAGGGATTTTTGTTCAAGTGAAATTAGTTGTGCATACCAAAATGCTCAATGAGGGATAACCTTTTGAAGGAAAAGCATAGTGGAGGATTGGCTAGACATTTCAGCCATGATAAAACATTTGCACAGTTGAGTAGTTCATACTATTGGCCAGGTATGAGAATAGAAGTGATAAAGTTTATGAACATATGTAGAATCTGCCAACATGCAAAAGGAAAAAGACAGAACACTGGATTGTATCAACCATTTCCAATACCAGAGAGGCCTTGGGATGCAATAAGCATGGATTTTGTGTTGGGACTGCCAAGAATGCAAAGAGGATTTGATTCCATATTTGTGGTGGTGGATAGATTTTCAAATATGGCACACTTTATCTCATTCCATAAGACCAGTGATGCAACACATATTGAAAATCTATTTTTCAAGGAAGTTGCGAGACTTCATAGCCTACCCAGAAGCATTGTCTTGGACAGAGACACAAAACTTTTTGGTCACTTTTACAGAACACTGTGGAAGAATTTGGTGATAGATTTGTCCTTTAGCTCAGATTATCACCCTTAGACAGATGGACAGACTGAGCTGGTAAACAGAAGTTTGGGAAACTTATTGAGGAGTCTAGTTATTGAGCGCCATAATCAGTGGGATCAGATTCTGCCATAAGCAGAATTTGCATACAACGACTCACCAAACAGGAGCACTAGAAAGAGCTACTTCCAAATATTGTATGGAATGGAACTCGGGAGAGTATTTTAGTTGAGATACTTGGAACAGAGTGAGATCAGGAGTGCTGGAGAAGAAGATTTTGTTACAAAAATGCAGAATCTCCATAGCCAGATCATAGGAAAGTTTCATAGTTCTAACCAGGAGTACAAGCATAGAGCTAATAAACATCACAAAGAACTAAAATTTGAAGTGGGAGATCAGGTTCTGACACATCTCAGGAAAGACAGGTTCCCTAGGGGAACATATAACAAGTTAAAATTGAAGAAGATAGGAGCATGTAAGATCTTGAGGAATTTTGATGCAAACGCCTATGTGATTGAGCTGCCAGATGATGTGGGCATATTGCCCATATTCAATATTTCAAACTTGTATCCTTACAATAATGATGAAATCGATGGATCAGAAGATCAAGAGAAGATTCAGTGGGAAAGACAAATGCCTATAGAAAAAAAACCACAGATGGAGAAGATTGTTGATTAGAGGATTGACAAGAATACCAGAAGGAAGACCTATTTTGAATATCTGATCAAGTGGAAGGGACACCCAATCGAATATGCCAGTTGGTAAAATGAATCTGCTATCCAGAATCATGGAAATTCGGTATAGGATCTCATGGACAGGAGTCCATGAGTTTTTTTCAAGGGGAGTATGATGCAGGAGCATCATTGGCAAGCACATGGAGTAGGACCACTCAACACATGGGAATATTTCCATAATTTTAACGCTAGCAGTCTCAAAAAATATTGTGAGGCATGTTTGAACTCAATGATTTTGAAGCACGCTTAAACTCAGCGCCTGAAAAAATATTTGAAGCACGCTTGAACGATTGCGAGCAAAGTGGGAATTTCCACTCCTGCTCTGGAATATGATCAATCTAAGATAGTCGTTAGGTTAGGTTTTGGAGTAGCCAAGTAGTCTAGGAGAACCCTAAGAACCCTCTAAGATAAATAGAGGTTATGTACTCCCAAATGAGGCTAGCTACAAGTTAGTAGGAGATTTCTAAGTTTTCATTTTTTTTTTTTATTTCAGTTGTAGCCATTTTCACTTTTGAATATAATAGAGGAAAATTGACCCAATGCATGGTGTGGACATTGTTTGAAATTCTCTATTATTTTGTTTTCATGAATGAATGAATGAATTTCTTTATGAGTAGATGGAAATATGAATGTTAGGATAAGTTTCATTTGTTTCTCTTCTGATTGAAGTGGTGCAAGTTGTGCACACGGAACGCAAGGAGTGCATTGACGTGATCTGTTTCAATTCTGAATATCAAAAGACATAGCACAAAAATTACCTTTGCAAGGAGTGCAAAGAGACAGGTGCAAGGTGTTCACAGTCGTCTGCAAGAATTCAAACCTTGCGTAAATATCTGGTGCAAGGAGTGCACAGATCTAAGATTTGACTAAGTGTCGAAGGGACTTTGTAAGAAGTCAAAGAACCAGTGAAAGGAGAATGCTAGGAGGTTGAGAGGAATTTCTCTTCGAGAAATCCTTCGGATTTGAGTTATCAAAATCCATGAAACACAAGGAGTGTGTGGGAAGTTGAATTCTTCACAATACCAAGCTCAGGAGGAATAACACTTTTCATAAGTGCTAACAAGATCCAAGAGTCGGACTCGTCGGAGGGGAAAAGGTTCAAAGCCTTTGAACACTTAGAAAATATTCTAAGTCAGAGAAATAAGAAGCTTAGGAGGAGGATCGATGTTGACCATTGGATCACAATGCAAGGATCAACATCTGTCTGATTCAAGACAAGGTACATGAGCTTTAAGGCTTCGTATACACAAGGGAGAGAACCCACCAAGATTTGAGACTTGAAAATTCCGAAGTCCGGAGTTCTGGATTTCTTAAGTAAAATCTTTGTTGTTCGATTACTTGAAGAGGACTTAGCTGTCAGATCGTTCAAGGTGAACATTCGGTGTTGGATCACCAAGGAAAATTTGAGCCATAGAATGTCGTGAGATTAGGAGAAATCAATTTTGAACTCTGAGATTCCCGAAGCGTGAAGTGTCGAAGAGCCGAGAGTCATTGATCTATCGGAGGACACTTCTCAGTAGATCGTGAGATTCAGGAAATTTGTTGTGGGATTTTTCATTTTGAGAACTGAGGTTGTCAAACCCCGAAGGCCTAAAGACCTGAAGTGAATTTGAGCCATTGGATCTAGAGGAGACATGGAGAAGATCTGTGAGCTCCGGGTAAAGTCCTAAAGAAATCTCTAGCCATCAGATTAAGCAGAGACGCGACATGAATCTGTGTACTCCAGGTATAGACCTGAAGTAATCCTGAGCCGTTGATCTAGGGGGGGACTCATGTCAGTAGATCACAGCCTTCGGATAAAAATGTTGGGGAAAGGGTGAAGTTTGAGATTCGAAATCCCTGAAGTCCGAAACCCCAAGGAGATCTTGACCATTGATCGAGGGGATCATCTTAGGACTATTCATATGGATTGAACGGTCAAATGACCAAGGTAGAAGTTGGACCATTGATCGTGAGGAAAGGTGTATTTAGATCACCTGCTCCAGAAGATTGAAGTATGGAAGAAGGTGAGGTTTGAGATTTCAAAACCCTGAATTCTGGAGAACCGCAGAGATCACAGTCGTTGATTCAAGGGGATAGGTGTCAGCAGATATTCCTCTTTGGAATATTTCCCTGCAAAGGAAAACATGGTTCGAAACTTGAGAATTATTTATCTCAGAATTTTGAATCGACCATAGTCATCGATTTGAGAGGAGGAAGTATGAACCATTGATTCCGAGGAATATATCTTGGTCATCCATTTGAAAGAACCTTCAATATCGTGAGATCGACTATCATCTCGCATTGTAGGGACAGGAGTTGCACGAACTTTAAAAATTTGAGGGTGGGCCGCAATCCATACCGTGGTTTCACCAAGAGGACACATGGAGGCTCAAGGAGAATTGTGGGCCAAAAAGTAGTTTGAATTCAAATTTCTTTTGGTCACACTCACAATCGCATGTTCATCACCCAAGGTCACATTGGAGGAGGGGTCGAGAGAAAAGGTGCCAATGATCGATACTCTGAGATTTTTGCAGAGTGCGAAAGGGAAGGTCCTGGGTGTCGTGAAGCCTATGTAGGAAGTTGAGAGGGCCTATGTCTAATACGGGATGAGACCAACAAGTTTTCAAAGATTTTTTTGACTCCCGAGTAGAAGATATTGACTAGGAGGCCAATCATGCCTTAGGAGAGAAGGGGGGTCTTCACCACTTTCCTCTTGATAGGCTTTATATCAAAGTCATATTCACTGAGAAATTCTAACCATCTTCTTTGCCTAGCATTTAGAGTTGGTTGATCAAATAAATATTTCAGACCATTATGGTCTGTCCTAAGCTCAAACCTTTTCCCCAGTAGGTAGTGTCTCCATTTCCTCAAGGCATGCACTATGGCTTCCAACTCCAAATCATGAGTGACATACCATCTTTCATGATCCTTCAACTTCCTTGATTCATAACATACAACAAACCCATTTTGATTGAGGACTCCACCAAGTCCTTCTTTACATGTATCAATGCATACAATGAAGTCTTCATTTGGAAGTCTTCATTTGGATTTGCAATCCTTAGTATTGGAGCACTTGTTAATAATTTCTTCAAGTGTTGGAAACTATTTTCACAATCCAATGTCCACTAAAACTTCACACCCTTCTTTTTCAAGGAAGTGATTGGGTGTGCAATCTTTGAGAATCCTTCAATAAATCTCCTATAGTAGCCTGCAAGGCCCATGAATGATCTGACCTCTGTCACATTCTTTGGTGTTGACCATCCTCTAATCGATTCTATCTTCTCAGGATCCACTGCTATCCCATCCTCTAAAATGATATGTCCCAAATAATGAATTTGCTTCTGATAAAATGAGCACTTTCTCAATTTGGCATACAACTGATGCTCCCTTAATAGTTGTAATACCATCCTCAAGTGTTGTTCATGCTCTTCCTCTGACCTAGAATATATAAGAATGTCATCTAAAAATACAATGAAAAACTTATCTAAGTATTCTCTAAAAATAACATTCATTAAACACATGAGGACAACCAGTGAATTTGATAATCCAAAGGACACCAATGTGAACTCATAATGACCATACCTTGTTTTGAAAACAATCTTTTTGATGTCTTCTTATTTAATTCTTACTTGATGATAACCGGACCTAAGATCAATCTTGGAGAATATATTATATTTTTGCATCTTTCAGCTGATCAAAGAGGTCATCAATCCTTGGAAAAGGATACTTATTCTTCAAAGTTACCTTTTTCAACTTCCTAAAGTCAATGCATAGTCTCAATATTCCATCCTTTTTCTTCACAAATAAAATTGGGGCACCCCAAGGTGACACACTCGGGTGTATATACCCCTTCTTCAAAAGATCTTCAAGTTTCATTTTCAACTCCTTCAATTCTAGTGTACTCATCCTGTATGGAGCCTTGGATACTAGAGTTTCTCTAGGAAACAAATATATGGAGAAATCAATGTCTCTTTTAGGGGGTAATCTTTTTTACACATCAAAATTACTCACTTCAATGATGACCTTTTTTCGTCATTACAAGTGTCACAAGTGTCGCAAAAATCATACTGTCATCTTGCCTATGTCGTTTCTATAATGACATCACAGGGACACTTCAGACACCTTCAAAGACCGATTTAAGAAGGAGAAATCATCTGATGAGGAGTACAAATATTTTTCCATGAAGAAAACTACTTAAAAATTAATTTTGGAGGGAAGAGATCCCCTACCCACTGTGAGGGAGTGTCAGTTCTCCCTACCCTCCTTTGGGGGAGCGTTGTAGCACCCTGTACACCCTTTTGGGGGAGCACTAGGATTTTCTGAAGGAATTTTGGGCAGCGCTCCCCTACCCACTGTCAGGGAGTGCCAACGCTCCCTATCCTTCTTTGGGGGAGCGTTGCAACACTCTATGCACCCTTTTGGGGGAGTGCTGGTCTGTTTGAGAAAATTTTGGGTTGTTGAGGAGAATTAGGGAAAAATCCCCCTTATCTTGGAAATCAGTTGGATTCGAATCTGAGGTCAAGGCTACATCTTAGGGAGAATCCACAACTAATGGAGAAAGATCCTCAAACTATCCCAAGAATCTCTAAGGTGGTTGGGTCTCTCCAAGATTATATAAGGAGGCCTTCTCATGGTAAAAGCACATGTAGAAATAGGAAGGCATCAAAATTATGATCTCATAAGGGAGAATTATCAATGAAAGTTACAAGCATTGTTTTGGTGGATCATTTGAGCAAAGGGTCTGGATAACGAGAGATTAATGAAGCTATTGCATCTACATCTATGGTTGTATGCACTTTGATTTCTTTTCATTAATATAAATATGTGCTTGGCCTGTTTCCATTAATTTTGTGTATGTTTCATGAACTTGTTTGTTTTAATATATCTATTATGAAGCTAATCATGGTAGAGTAGGAAGTATGTTTTGTTGTTGCTTCTCATTGTATTGCAGGACCTTCTGAAGAACTTTGAGATCAAGATCAGCCTAGATTGAGCAAGGAAAAATGTCGGTTAAGGTATTTACCTTTGTTTCTTCTTCTTCCTTTAATAGTTTATCTTCATCAAAAGGAATGTCAGTGTCCACATTAGCACCTTTCTGTCTTGGTTATAGGGGTCTAGTTCCCAAGAGGAAATCCACTTGTCCACAGGAGGATTTTATTGTAACAGAAATTGGTGACTCCACTGGGGAAGGACTCCTTTTTACCACCTTTCAGATCACTTTTTCTATTTTTTTATGATCCATTAGCCTTCTCCTACCTTGACTATCATTTTCACCAATTTTCATGCATTCTAGGTGAGGTTTTGCATGGTTTTTGGCTCTTTTTCTGAGTTTCTGGGAGGAACAATGCCCCCCTATCGGCGCTCCCCTACAGTGTCTTAGGGAGCATTGCAACACTCTGTGCACCCTTCTGGGGGAGCACTAGTCTATTTTTTGAGAGTTTTTTCCTTCTTCTACTCAATCTTTTGCAAACCTTTTTGTAGAGATTTTTACCCAGAGTCTGTGGTTGGTTTGTGAAGTCATTTTGATTGGTTTTTGTTGGTTTTTTATTCTTATCACTCTCTATTGTCTTGATTGGAGATTGAAACCATTTTTCAGAAATGTGAAATTGCCTTTTCTAGCTTCTTTTTTTTCAGGAAAGTTTTGAGTGATTTCTCTTTCTCCCTATCTTTTCTTGGATTCTTCTCTTCATTTTATTTGTGTTCCTTGAATAATTGATTAGCTGTATAATCCTTGATGGTGTTCTTTCTTGTTAGAACAATTTTCTACTTGTTTTCTTTCATACATCACTACCTTGAGTGCATGCTTTGTTTGTAGCCCTTTTGCTTCGTGTCTTTTGCATCTGCATAAGACTCTTTCTCCTGATTGAAAGTAGTGGAGCATTGAAGATTTTGTATTTACTTTCTGTATACATAATAATCAAACAAAGAACAATGATGCATTCTCGCTTTTGGGTATTGAGACTAGCTTGCATTTGAAGTAGTGGAATTGCATGTTTTTTGGCATTTTGGGACATTGTGCATCTAGAATGATGAATATTTTCTTGTTCTCGTAGAATATCTTTCATCGAAATGAAAATATTCCATATTCATCTCTTTTCATAACTTTCGATTCAGTCAAAACACCATATTGTCCATGCCATTTTCTTTTTGAGTAACAATATCCTTAAACATCAAGCATTAAACTAAAAATTGATTAGACATTTGTACATTTTCTGGTAGCAAACCTACATTAGATTAGTTGAGGGATTTGTAATAGGTGTGAAAGATAACTTTACAAAGCTGCAAATAAACATAGGATCTTGTGTTAGGGAGCGGTGAAATCCGATTTCTACATTTTGTCCTGGGAAGCCCTTCTCGAACAAGGGTCAAACTTGAGGCCGCATTGAGACTAACAAAGTCACTCACCCTGCTTTGTTGGTCTTGGTGTAGATATTGCACGTACTATGGGGGTTTCTTGAAGGTATACCCACAATGATGAGTGGAATCCTTTCAAGTTGATTTTGGTCTAGATACCGTGCCCTTTCTCGTGGATCAGACTATCAACTATTTACCCAGGCATCACTGTTGTAGTTGGTAACCTTAGTGGCCTATCTCTTTAGGGTCTTTACACTAGATGAATGTGGAGGGGCAAGTATTCACGGTACCTAGAATCAACGTTGTCCAGACTCACTCAGGATCCTTGGAGGGTATACCCACGATTATGTGTGGGAGCTTGCACTAGGGTGTAATTCTGTTAAGAAAGTCATCAACATAACTTTTCCACCCGCTCTATCTCATCCCCTTCTAAGTTTGTTCCCACGACGTTGGATTTAATCACCAACTAGTGTGCTCATTGTGAGAAGGTTTTGCTTGTTTCATTGCTTACTATATTTTTAGCATGTGTTGTTTGTTCTCCCTAGCAGAATCTAGGATGGATCTTTATTTTTATGGCATCAGTTCCCGGAATGACCAATGAAGGAACCCATTTTCTAGGGGAACCCTTTGTTTTCCCTTCTTATGGGAACATTGGTCCTCCTTACACCACTACTTTGATCCTTCTAGGTCTCACAATTGGGTTACCAAAATGGTTTTTTTCCACTCTGGTGATCTCGAATGAAGGTGATTTATATGTAAGCACACCACCCACACATCAAAATCATACTAAAATTTATTCTTATTCACCCGTCAGGTCTCCTTGCATTTCTCCTTCTTCGCCTAGTGAAATCTCTCAATTGAGTAGCCAAATTTATAAGAAGAAGAAGAAAACGAAAAGACAAGAAGAAGAAGAACCCAAAAAGGACCAAGCCTCCAACCATATCAAATGTTGGATCCAAGCAAACAACTACTATTAATCATACTAGGAGTGTTGATGAGGTCAACAAGATTAAAATGAAGAATCTGAAACCCAAATTCCCTTGCAGTCTTTGTACGGGTGACCACTTTCTAAGGGATTGTCCTAGTCTTCCCAAGGTCTTAGAAATGTGGTCCTCCACATCATCGACCCCTGCTGGACATGCTAGTAACACCCTATCCACTAGTGATGTTAAGGTTGGGAAGAAGAAGACGACTGTCAAATTTCCTTTAATGTTATGAGAAGGTGATCATTATTCTCACCTTTTTCCTCATATGGACGACGCTTATTCTCTTTTGGAAAATATTCAACTTCCAAAATGTTATCGTAAGATTTCCACCAACCCATCGTTAGTTGATACACTGGTCAATCCGGTTTCATCTCTAGATAGTCCAGTTGATCAGGTGGTCAATCTAGTTTCATCCTCGGCTGAACCACTAACCAAAGTAGTTGATCCAGTTCCATCATCGATCAACCCCACTTTTCATCTGAAAAGTGAAACCCAAGTGACTGATCTAGTCCCGTCATTGGTCAGTCCCACCCTTCATTTGAAGAGTTCCAACATAGTCAATCCCACTCCTCCTCTGACGAGTGGAAAAGTGGTTGTTCCGGTCCCTACATTGGTCAGTCTGGTTGGTCACGTCGAAAATATGGTCACGTCCTTAGTTGAACCAGTTGAAAAAGTGGTTGTTCAATCCCATCTTCGATTGATCCAGCTCTCCCGTTAGAGAGTGCAACCCAAGAAGTCGATCCATTTATAGTTGTCGACCCCATTCTCCCCTTGGAGAATGAAACCCAAGTGGCCGATTTGATGTCGTTATCAATCGATCATATTCTCCCTCTAGAGAGTAAACCTGATTCTGCTCACATTTTTCTCGTTGATATAGAATATACCGTGTTGGGGGGCATTCCTCCTTCTCCCACGAAACCCCCTCCAAGTAATGAGGCCATCCTTTTTTATTAGGGTGTTCTAACTGGACGTCATCTTCCCTCTCACATTCCCTTCAAGATTACAGTACAGGTTTGTGGTCGGGATGTTCCTCATGCACTGATAGATGAAAGTTCGTTTGTTAGTATTTTGTCCTCTATTGCTTGGAAAGCTTTGGGTTATCCTCAGATTTTTCCAGTTACCCAGACTCTATTCACTTTTAATAGAAGGACCAGCCACCCTTTAGGGATCCTTCCTTAGTTTCCTGTAACTTTGGGAGGGAGAACTGTCTTTCTTGATGTTATGGTAGTCCAAGACCCCTTGGATTTCGATTTACTCCTTGGGTGAGATTATGTCTATGAAATGAAAGCTATTGTGTCCACTTTTTTCCGTGTGATATATTTCCCTCACGATGGAAGAATGGTGACTATTGATCAACTTTTGTTCGTTGGCCCTGACTTGACCATCAACCCAATGACCTCCTTAAATGGGTCTTATATGCAGTCGCTATCACCCCCTCCACAAGTCAATGATGTGGCGTTGTCTCCCATGACTTCAACTTCCGATGACTTGGATCTGGTAGTTGACATAGTGATCTCTTCAGTAGGGATATTTGTTGGGTATGTGTTATATTCTTTGCATGTGTGTGTGTGGGCACGTTAGATATGACAACTGTGTCTGACGATTTTTAGCGATTTACTAAATTAATTTTGGATTAAGGGATTAGGGTTTTGGTATCTATGAAATACCTAAAAACATTGTATATATATTGTATGGTGAATGGTGAAATTCGATATAATGAATATAAGAAAGGTTGTCCCGGTTGAGGGTTTTCGGTATAAAATCTCTGTGTACTCTGTGTATGATCCATTGATTAAATTTTGTTTTGCTTAAGAATCTATATGCATTGCTTTACTTCACAGGTTTAAAAGTTACATGTTAAGAACCAAATATCAATATAGCATAGAAAAACCTCAGAATAAGTAATCAACGCCTTGAAAAAGAGACAATTTCAGATAATAAGCCTCTTTGAGGGGGCTACCTCCTTTTACCCCACATAAATGTTCAAGTACAAGATGATTCCAATTGAAAATGTCTCCTTGATATTGAGTACCCAAACAAGAAAATAATTCTGTCCAAAAATGTCCAGTGAAGATGGGATCTCTGTCACTTACAATAATCTTTGGGTTGCCATGTCTCTTTTGAACTGTCTCCATGAATGCGGTGGCAACTGTACTAGCTTTGAAGGGATGAGAGAGTGCACAAACGTGTGCATACTTGGTCAGTCTATCAACAATGACCATGATGACACTCTTTCCTTTAGACTTCGGTAACCCTGTGATGAAATCCATGGAAACCTCCTCCCAACGCTGACTTGGGATGGCTAATGGTTGTAAAAGACTTGGGGTCTTAATTGTTTCCACCTTATTTTGTTGGAAAA
>WSFP011516012.1:0-12794 GCA_009831015.1 Picea engelmannii | reverse complement strand
GTCTGATCTGACGGCCCTTGTTCTTTCGGGAAATTTGAATGAGATCCTGTGGTTGTGGATCTTTGTCTTCCTTCTCTTCTGCAAATTCCTGTACTTTGAGCTTTGCCTTTGCTGCGCGCATTTTCTTCAACGCTGTTCCTCCTAAGCTTTCACGTCTGAATCCCCAAGGGATTTTTATCCTTCTTATCCTACCATCTCCACTACTGTACTTGCCATCAATGACAAGTCTATGTTGCCTGTAAAACATGCCACTCCACTACTGTACTTGCCATCAATGACAAGTCTTTTCTGCCTGTAAAACATGCCAACAATCCTTTGTACATTCTTCCTGCACCCATGCCATATTCATTGTTGTACTTGCCATCAATGACAAGCATATGCTACCTGTTAAACATTTCCAACATTTTCTTGTTAATTTTTTTTATCGAGTAACTAGATAAATTATTACCTTGTGATTTTCTTGCTGAAAATTAGATTTACAACTCAGAACAAAATATACTAACTGAATAATTAATTGGAAATAAACAAATCAGCGGAAGCAACTGGAAACCAAATTTCACAATCAACACACATACACAACAAATTTCATGCTCTTCAAATAAATGTTTCATTAATAATGACTCCAAGCTTACAAGGGCTCCCAAACCTTGGAAATATGCCCATTGAGAAAAGAAACGGAAAAATATAGCTAACACCTCTGCCTTTGTTGTACAGGCTTGTACTCGGGACCTGTACAAAGTGTATGTGCCTCATACGACCTGTACAACGTGTATGTATGTGTTTGTGTTTTCTGCACAACAGATATATATGCTCCCTAGATTGTCTATTTTTTGCATATGTACGCGTCTTGAACTACCTATCTAGCACGTATGTAAGTGCCCTAGGGTTTTAGTGTGTGCGATGTTGCCTATGACTGAGTACGACCTGTACCTGCGACTCCAATCTGATGCTCAGATATTCTTAGCTGCCGGATCCCTTTGTTGTTTTCCACTTGCTCTCTTCTCCTTTGGATTGAGCAAAAGGTCCTTCTTTTTCTCTTCATTGTGAGTCACTAATTCCCAACACTTTCTTGTGTTGTTATTGTGTGTCTTCTCCTTTCGCCTTGACTGCCTTTTGTAATGTTGAGTTGAATCCCTAACCCTAATATCCAAAGTGATTAATGGTTGAGATTAGATCTCACCTCGCTTGAGATCAATAGTTGAGATTAAGTCTAAATCACTAATATAATTAAATTACATTTTATTAAACTTTTTCTAACTCAATAATTAAAAAGACATTCACTTTAATAATTCCTTTAATTAAAGTGGATTTCCAAAGTTCCTGAAAGGTCATTTCGATGACTTCCACACGTCTGACACTAGACCTATGCAGAAATACATGATCGATGCTACAATCTTCAATTTTTCTCCTTGATTACAAAAATGCATTTATGTTTCAATATTGCATTAGCGAGTTTACATGAAGAAATGAAGAGGAAAAAAATCTCAAGGGTGCAACTTCCAAGTTTACATATATAAAATGGGTATGCTACATTTGTAATTCTTGAATTCATGCTTTGGATTGGTGAGTGCCTTTCTTAGTGTGGAAATATCATTAAGCATGTGTTTTCTAAGGAATTACTATGTCTTCATAATGGGATATGCAATTGAATAAAATCTTGTTTTTTGCAACTGAGGTTTTATGCTTTGTTCACTTCAAATTATATCTTCATGCATTGAATTGTTATTGCAAACTTTTTAGAAACAAAAGATGCAATACTCTCAAGTGACTTAGCTTTTTTAATTTTATTCAAGCATGAAGCGTTGTGAGATTTCATATTTCTTGTGCTAACTTGAGATATGAATAATGAAAAAATTGTTTGTTACAAAATATCTAAAGATAAAAACTTAAAATTTTCATCCTTTATTGCATGCATGACATTCTATATTTGTGAAGTGAATGTGTCTCAAAGAGAAATCTTTCCATTTTGAAGTGCTCAAATGATTGAGCAATAGAGAAAATATGATTAATTGCATTATTTTTCATTGTCACTTAATCTTCATAGCTAATTTATTTCATCCATGGCAAGATGACTAGATGAAGATTCAACAAGTTGGAAAAGGGAATTTAGTGAAATATGAGGTGATGTTGTCACCCTAACGTGACATAACTTAACATTAAATCCATATACAAAACTTAAATTATTTAATTTCGGAGAAGTAGTTCAATGAGCATAAGTTGTTGTACATGGAGAAATAGTTACACTTTGTTTTAACTATCCAAGGTTATGTGTTGAGATTGCACAACAAATAATAAGCTAGTTTAATAGTAATTTCTTAATTCAACATTGATGTATAATTCATTTCATGAAAATTTATTGCAATATAGAAGAAGAATAGCATAGGGAAAAAAAGTGACACCATTGAATTTAAATAACTTATTTATGAACAAAATATTGTTATCAATAATCACTTGAAAGCCTACATATTCATCTCTTTACATTATATACATAGTTGCATGGGAACAACTCCTGACATCTCCAACATCTTTGAAACTCATTCTCGATGTTTCGGGAGCTTGGGAACGGGTATAAAATGTCCTCAATTGGCCATGAATGTTTTGGGAACTTGGGAGATTTTTGGGAGCTTCAACATCAAGGAAATGGGAGCTTGGGAACGCGTTTCCAAAAAAAAGACCTTTAAATGAAAATTATATTTATAATTTTTGTATCAATAAGTACCAATTTTCGATATCACTAAATTAAAATGTAAATATTTTTATTCCATTATTACAAACACATGATTTATTACAAATATTTTAATTATATTTATTCAAAATATCACTATAAAACAAAGACTAAACTACAAGTAAATATTATTTAAAAATATATATAAATAAAAAAAAATAATAATACTCACTTTATAATTGTGGATATGAATTTTTTTTAATACATGTATGTTTTCCTTCAAGCCTAGACTAAACATGAAAGTCGAATAAATCAATACCCTATCCATGGAAAGCATTTGCTCCAGACTGTTGTTGCTATCAACCAATCATATCATTGAATTTTATTGTATTTCCATATTACAAGAGTAGTACTATTTAGCTTTTTCCAATCAGAACAAGAATAATGCTTCAAATTTACACAAAGATGTTTAAAGTTTATATATGTAAAGTTTAATTTTAAAAAGATGTTAAATTTTTATATATGTATTTCGTTTCTCATTTTCTAATCAAATCTTTATGAATACTAAAGTTTTGGTATTGTGTTAAATATATTCATATAATTATCAACTCAAATTAAATCAGTAATTTTGATATTGTATTCGTTGTTGGATTGACCTTTAATTTTATTGAAATAAAATTTAAAATGTATCATTATCTCGATACATTGTAATCTAAAATACTTTTATATTTTTTTAAATATATAATATTGTCTCTCCCAACTTGACGTTTCTTGCAAATTTGGGGGAAACTTCTACTCATTCTGGACACTCGTGTCTATGTTCCCAACATTCCCACATTCTGAAAACTCGTGCAACATATATTATATACAATGATTTTGAACCTTCACAAACTAGCACTGGTGGTCAAACGAACCAAGGACAACAACATAGAGTCGACACCTTCGAGTATGATTTCATGTACCAAGACTTCAAGAGGTTTTTATTGAAAATGAATTGGAATGGGAAGCAGGAAACAATGGCCCATATCATTGAAGAGTTTATTACAAATGTGGATGGCGCACATTCACTTTCCATAGGGGTGTCAGGGGTCACCTTTGCATAGTTTTGAGGTGATGTTGAAGAAGATGCATAAATAATTCTTATCCATGAGAGAAGAGAATGTTGAGCTCAAAGAACACTTCAGGAATCAAAGGGTTTAGATGAAAAGTAAGACAACAATTATAAGAAAATCCATTATGATACAAGATAGTCTTGATCCCTTGGTGAATGTGTAATATTTCACCAAGCTCATTGACATTCACCTCTTGTGGGATTTAGTGACATTTTTCAATGACTGGTTCAGTTAGAAGATAATATATATCAAATAGTGGCAAGCCCATTGAGCATAATGTGTTTAATGACAAGTCCATCAATATTCTATGATCTCAAGTCATATTCACATGCTAAGTTTTAGAGGTTGCAAAAACGCATGTACACATGGACTTTGAAAACTATACTGCACAAGTTGATTCAAGGGAGACACTTATTTCTTTGGATGAAATGCTAAGTGTGTTGAAGAAAATTCAAGTTTCAAGAGGCCTATTAGAGGATTCACCGAATTTCCCTAACAAAGAACCCCTTTCCCTCGATCAGTGTAGAGAAAGGGTTGTATAAATCATAGATCAAAGAATCCCCTTTCTAATGAGATCCTTGAAGTTAATGAAGTGTTCCTAGAAAGTTGCATAGTTCTTTCAACAAAAAAATCCAAAAGGTTAACCTGTGCATGTGATGAGCTCAATGGCAATAGTGGCAATGTTGAAATGAGGTTCGCTAATCGTAAACCTAGGATGTAAAATGTGGTTAATGTACATGGTGGGATGTTGGGAGAAATATTCATTCAACCCAAATTGCATATCTCAAGTATGACCAACTTGATTAGTAGTTAAATTTATTTTTGGTCATAAAAAGAATTTTATGAGAGATGGAAGAGGGGGGAGAGATAAAAGACCAAGAGTCACTTGGGAGGTGAAAAGTAATTTGGAAGGTCAAGAGTTATCTATTATGTATAAAGGGGTCTCTTGTCTTATTCGTAAAATGTCTTTTACTTTCCTATATAAGTTATTTCCTATGTGAATAAAGAGATCATAGTTAGCCAATGATTTTATGCTCGTGTGAAATTGTCAATGGTTGTATACTATTTTCTCCCTTCATAGTATTTCTTGGTGCTTGTAGGGATGGATGTTGTAGTGTGTGAATATTGTGGCTTATAAAATTTCTCTTTCTCACTATGTCTATTCTTACTTATCATAAGGTTAGATATAACTCTTGGTTATGTGTAGGTTATCTTTGATCCTCAAAGCAAGTTTCGGGTTTCATTCAAATGGTAGGTGGTGGACTATTCTCCTTGCTCTTTGTGCTTCTCTTTTTTCTTTGTGTCCAAAATTTTAATTTTAAATGGGTGTTCTCTCGACGATGAGTAGTTTATCATCAATTTTTAGAGTCTTCCTTGAAGTTTGGTGCTGACAGTAGATGATGGGATATTCTTCTTGTTCTTTATGTCTTTCCTTTTGTTTTGTCTCAAATAGGTTATTTACAATGCTCTAGCAAGACTATATTAGGTTGTATTTCATTTTCACTTTTCGTTGCATAATATATGCATTTCACTTATTTCATAAAAGAATTGAAACAATATGTCGAACTGTAACTGGTAGCTTTGAAGAACCAAAGGAAAGTCAAAACATAACCATAGGGTTTTCCATTTTAATGCAGGAAGATCTAATTGGGCTTGTTACCACACAAACCAACACCTTTAACTTAAAGTCTCAAAAATAGGGTACTAGCCTTGTGGAACTTATTAGGTTGGCCAATGTCACCTCACCAACTCTACTTTGCACTTTAGACTAAGGAAAAGGTTATTGGCCAAGGGGGGTTTCTCTATTGGTTACTAAGTTCATTTCATGTAGTAATGGGTGGGAGTAAATAGAACCTAACAACAATGTAAATGAACAATAGAAAATGAAATGGGTTTGGTGTGATGGTTGAAAGGGAGTTCAATGCCTTATATGTTTGGGCTATGGAGTCGTTGAAGCAATTTCAAGAGGGAAAATCAAGGGATACAGGTAGCAAAGTGCATGCACTTTAAATTCTTGATTTGGTTCGACAATTGAATTTAAGGGTCAACAAACGATCAAGTGATGATAATTATTGTACCTGCAAGTTTGGTGGTTAAATCTTACAAGGATGTGAGAGGGAGCATATACCTAGATCCACAACTCAAAGCAACAATGAGGTGGCCCCTTACCCAAGGATTACATGAAAATCTACCTAATCAAATGATGTATAATAGATAATGCATAATCTTGAAGTAAAGGACACAAAATAAATTTGAGGGAGAGGGATGGAATCTAAACCTCAATCAATCATTTCCAACGTAGCATGATGCTCCTCTTTGGTCTTATTATTGTCTTTATCATTCATACGCCTGCAAAATCTAGTCTCCAAAGGTGTGCCCTATAACATACATCCACAATATATAAATTAATATAAATCAAACCAATACTTACATATACACGACAACGTATATTCCAAAGCTTGGAGCTAGCTTGCTCACAAGTTTTTCTATTTATCACCAAGTTCCAATCCAAGTTGCAAATGGAGAGAGAAAATATTTATAAATATTTGAGCTCGAATTCCCCATACAATAAAATATGATTTATTTTCCTAGATCCACTTTTCTCTCCAAGGAATACAATAAGAATAAAACCATCAAGTTAAACTTGCTTACTAAAGTTAGCAAGAAGTTTGTTGAGATCTCAACTTCCTCCAATAAAATATTCTAGGAAAATAAAAATAATATCATCTCCTTTAACCAACTCCAACAACCAAGTCAAAACTGAATAAACTAGATGTTAGTCGTGACTTCTTTCTAAAAATAAGAAAAAATAATTAAGGTTTCTTCTTGGTTTAAGGATAGGCTAGGTCCAAGTCCCAAAAATAGCAAATAGATCGTTGTCCACTAATGCACCCTTCTAAATAGATGTCCACAAGTTTGAGTAGTGGAACAATATGTTGAAGTTTTGAAACTTCGGGCAATCATTCTCCACAATGAAGTACAAGAAGACCATTTTATACCATTAAAGAATACCCAAGAAGAGATTGAAGACCCAGGAAGAGAAATCAACCCCACCAGTAAAAGACATAAAATAATAAAGTGAAATTGAAGACCCAGAATGAGAATTCGGCCCCACAGGAAAATACAGACACCTGGATTAGTATAAATATAGGCCAGATCATTTCATTTGGACATACAAACAATTCTCCTTTTGCAGTGCGCACTAGGCAGTTGTCAGCTGCAGTAGTGGAATTTCGCTAAAGCATTCTTGGAGACTTTCTTGAAGGAACTAGGCTTGAAGAAGCCATTTCTTGTTTGTTCTTGGTCATCATATTGAGGCGTTATCTCTTAGAGACGCTAGGATTGGGGAGGACTTTCTATGTATGGTATTTTGATCTGATGATGGTGATGTACTGGTAATATCTTGAATTGAATTCTTCTATAAGAAAGACTGTTGGGTTTTCTCCCAAGTTTGGGTTTCCTAGGATAAATTCTTGTGTTCTTGTGTCTACTATGCATGGTTAATATTTCTAGATCATGTTATTTCAGTTGCATTATTATCGTTGATATTTTCAGTGTATATTTATTCTATGATAACTGTGGCATGAAAACAAATTTTATATTAAAATCATAAGGCAATAATTATCAAATATAAAAATAAGAAAAATCAACATGGTTTCAGAGCTTTGTTGAAATGTTGTCATTGCATAGTTTTTCTTTTGTTAAGACTTGAACTTGTCAAGCTCGTTGAGAACTTATTGAAAATTCGTTGGATATAACTCCACCATTGATCAACTCGCCTTGATCTAGCGCATTCACTACACCTCTCAGACTGCAGTTTGGTGAAAGTTGAAATTTCACCCTAAAACTCACTGTGATAGTAGCATAAACATTATGTAAAGCTCGCTGAGCATTTATTGGGTTGTGTTGGGAATAATTTTAGCATAGAAGAACTTACATTTTCCTAACACACCTATTTCACTTCTCTGACTGACAATCCGTCAAAGTTGAAATTTTAGGGTTTCAGGCTTGTTGACTTTTTTTTAGTTGTTGAACCTTTTGATTCAGATTTGCGATATCTTCTTGTTGAGATTATGTAATGTCTCAGGTTAGAATACAAGTTGGATGGTGCTATAAATTTCAGAGTTATGCACTTGTATATTTTTTAGTTATATCATGAAGGTGTTTGCAAGAGATGTACACATGACAAAAGTACATTTGTCCAAGAAGTGACGGTAGATCCAAAGGGATCTTAGATATAGTACACTCAGAGGAAGCCCAAGAGTTGGAGGCAACAACGGTGGTGGTGTATCCTACAGTATATGACAATGGAAAGATGACAATTAAGACTCCAGGTTCCAGTTTTGATTGATGTATTTTGATTTTCTTTTCAAAGTATATCAAGGTTAATATTTGTTGCATCTCAAGAAAATGTTGTAGATATGAAAACAACCTTTAAAGGCCTATTACTTCCAAGTACTACCGTTATGATCATTATGAAAATGATCACTGCTTAGTACTAATGATGCACTTATTTACAAGATGAAATTGATCTCTTCTAGGAGATGCTCTTGGTTGTTGTCTTTGCCCCTCGCAGGTTACCTTGTAAATTCCATGGAGGTTACCATGGAGATATTCTTGTTTTTGTCCTGGGAAGGTCACCATGGAGGAATGATTGGTAACAACAACGGAGAAGCGTTGTTCTTGTTCTTAATATTGTTCTTGTTCCGGGTAGGTTACCATGGAGGAATAATTGATCACAACACTAGAAAAGTGTTTCTCATGTTCTTGTTTTTTGTTCTTGTTTCTATTTCCTTATCATAAGAACGTTGTTCTTGTCTATTGTTTTCCCTTTTTATTACTCTTGTTTTGGGTAGGTCACAAGTGATAGATCTGAGAGGAATCTATACTGATGGTTGTAGGAAGTAACAGATTAGATGGTATCTAGTTTGAGACATGGAGCATACTGACGAGACAAGGAGTTGTATACATGCCATTATACATCCATATACCGAATGAGAAGAGGACGAAGTTAGAACCTTCTGGAAAGAAGGATAATTTTGTGGGATATAGAGTGTTCTACATGGATATTGATAGTAAGGAGCAGAAGGATCCATAGGATGACCATACAGTCTAGTTGTTCATCCTTCAGACCATCAGGATGAATCAGTAGAGCTAGCAGGGACAATGGATCTACCTAGAGATGTTTCAGTGACTAGGAAGAGGCCGACATGGTTTTGTGATACTTGCAGGATGCAAAGAGGCATGTATCTCTTAGTGACACTTTCAGAGAGAGAAAAAAACATTTTAGGTTATCAATTTATATGACACTGATTAGTCACATCATTGATTCCAAACCTTCCAGTTATGAGGAGGAGCAGGTGGCTCCAACAGTGGTGAGGTAGGTGGCCCCACCAAGTACCATCTTAGAGGGAGAGCCAATTATTTAGAGTGAGTTCCCCCTCAGATTCATGAGGGAGAGAGACATATTCAAGGACTGACAGACATGTGTCATGAGTTGAGGAGGCCAGACAAAAGATTCAGAGGTAGGAGGCTTCTAGGAGATGTGAGACCTCCTGGAAGGATTCCTTTGTTTCAGTAGACTTTGCTACATTGACAAAGGAGGAAATCAGTGAGGAGGAATGGGGTATGGATTTTGTCTCAGTCATTGAGGTAGAAGCTAGTGAGACTGACTGGATAGTAGGGTTTTCTTCAGTGACAGAGGGAGTTGGCCTCAGAGCTCAAGGTGGAGGATCTTTACTAGATGTACTATTTCTTGGTATTGGAGGTGTGCCAGAGACCATGTGAGATTTTCCTTGGATAAGGAAAATATACAATTGATATTTTTCACAGATTAGGTATGATGGACTGTAAGTCCATGACTACACCTATGGATACAAATCTGAAGAAGTAGAGTGATTATGCTTCAGATTTAGATTTGGTGGATCCCACGATGTAGATGCATTTGATTGGATCCTTGATGTACCTGGTTAAAACTAGGCCAAATATATTCTTTGCATTAAGCACCTTGAGCCAATTTATGGTAGAGACTAGAAACTACCATTGGGTTGAAACAAAGCATGTGTTGAGGCACCTGCATGGTATAGTTGGGTATGACCTTAGATATGTATTAGGTGGTGAAGTGAAGTTGTAGGGATATACATATTTTGATTGGGGAAGGAGTGCAGTGGACAGATTGAGCACCTTGGGGTGTTGCTTTAGCTTGGGATCAGTTACGCTTTCAGGAAAGTAGGTTTCTATAACACTCAATACAACATATATAGAGTATATCACAAAGAGTATCGCAAGACGTGAAGTAGTGTGGCTTCAAAATCTTCTTGCAGGAATTCATTTGATACATGATGAAGAAGGGAGCAGTGAAGCTCCAATACATATCCACATATGAGAAGATTGTAGATCATCTGAGACATGATATAGAAGGGAGCAGTGAAGATCCAGTATCCAGAGATGGGCTTGGAATGATGCATAATGTCTCCCTCGTTGAGAGGGAGTGTTGATGTTTTGGGAAACATCGGGTAGACATGTTCCTTAAATGGCCATGTGACTTGGCTAAGGAGAATGGGCCAAGAGTAGTCTTTATCCTTGCTCACGTGACTTGAAAAGGACCGAAAATGACTTGAGGTGTCGATGATTCTCCACATGGAAGTACCATGAAGACATTCTTCTTTGATGGCCATGTGACTTGGCTAAGGAGAATGGCCTAACATTCTCCTCTGATGGCCATGTGACTTGGATAAGGAGAATGGACCAACATTGTCCTTCGATGATCATGTGACTCATCTAAGGAGAATGGCCCAACATTCCCCTTCGATGGCCATTTGACTTGTCTAAGGGGTATGAACTAGGCATAGTATTTATCCTTGATCATGTGACTTGACAAGGATTGACAAAGACTTTGATATTCTCCTCATATGGCCATGTGAATTGGCTAAGGAGAATGGCCTAGGGCGATGATGTTCTCCATGTCTTATCATCTTACACATTCTCCTCATATGGCCATGTAACTTGGCTAAGGAGAATGGCACATTCTCCTTTGATGGCCATGCGACTTGGATACGGATAACGGCCCAACATTATTCTTACATGGCCATTGATTTGGCTAAGAAGAATGGATCTGTTGTAGTGTCTATCCTTGCTCATATGACTTGAAAAGGATTGATAGAGACTCAATATGATATGTGGGAGACATATACATCAACTAGGTACACACCATAGAAGACTACATCAACCAAGCTCAAGGAAAACCTTTCTATGATAGAAGAAATCCAAGTACGAAGAATGTGTCCCTCATTGAGAGGGAGTGTTGAATTTTTTCAACTTCGGACAATCATTCTCCACAATGAAGTATAAGAAGACCATTCTATACCATTAAAGAATCTCTAGGAAGAAATTGAATACCTAGGAAGAGAAGTCGACCCCACCAGTAAAAGACAAAAAATAATAAAGTGAAATTGAAGACCCCGAATGAGAAGTCAGACTCATAGGAAAAAGAAAGGCACCTCAATTAGTACAAATAAAGGTTGTATCATTTCATTTGGACAAACAAACAATTCTCCTTCTTCAATGCGCACTAGTCAGTTGTTAGTTTTAGTAGTGGAATTTCGTTGGAGTATTCTTGGAAATTTTCTTGAAGGCACTAGGCTTGAAGAAGCCATTTCTTGTTTGTTCTTGGTCATGTTATTGAGGTGCTAGATCTTGGAGGTGCTAGGCTTGGGGAGGATTTTCTGTGTATGGTATTTTGATCTAATGATGGTGATGTACTGGTAATATATTGGACTGAATTCTTCTATAAGAAAGGTTGTTTGGTTTTCTCCCAAGGTTGGGTTTCCCAGGATAAATTCATGTGTTCTTGTGTCTAATATGTATGGTTAATATTTCTAGATATTTTTATTTCTTTTGCATTGTTATCGTTGATATTTTCAGTGTATATTTATTCTATGATAACTGTGTTATGAAAACAATTTTTTTATTAAAATCATAAGGCAATAATTATCAAATATGAAAATAAAAAAAATCAACACAATATCCATGAATAAGTGTAAAAGTAACCACCTCATACACATGTGTGATTAGTATATGAGTCAATAAATGTCCAAGTGGAAATGAATGCATGATCCCAAGGTAAATGAAGTGTTGGTTGACCAAATAGACATAAGATTTAGGTGGATGTCCTCATGAAGATGTGTGATAGGAAGCCTCATCCAAATGCATGTGTAAGTGTGCTATACAACCTCCCAAGTATAAAATATCCAATAAATGGCATGAAAATAAGTGCAAGTGACCTCCTAAAGTCATCTTCATGTGAATAGATGGATGAAAATGCAAAGCGCTCAAGTAAAGTGTGCTAAGTCACTAAGCCCAAAATCCAACCTAAATGGACATGCAAGTCACACCATACATTCAGACCCCAATGATTTGTATTGGATCCTCATATTATTTTCCATCTATCCTGATGCTTTCAGAGTGGAAAAAATTGGAGGAATCAACTTGTTGGGTCATTTTAATGACAGGTCCCAGTTTGGAAAATTAGGGTTTGAAACCTTCCAGATCCATTTTGAGGCACCAAACAATATGTTTTGGGTTAAAAAATTTCCTAGCTTTAGCAATGACCCCTTGACACTATTCTACACATCGAGACCTTTACAATGGTGCAAAAATGTGTCAACTGAAGCTCGTATGAAAACATTATGCCTCCTGTACGTTGACCTATCGTGTTGACCACCATGGTATGAGTGGATGCCACATCAACACCTATTACTCACGCATATGGGGCTAGCCACATATGGAATTTCAATAATATTTCAGAAGTTACAAAACCTTACCACAACTTAGGGTTGAGGAAGCCAAAACCCTACCCCAAGATGGATATCGAACGATGTTAAATATCAGGTTGTTAGGAGGAGAAGAGGTTCCATTATTTAGCATTGTATTTGTTCCATAGTTGAGCAGAGAACATATGAGTGGTATTTTGAGAGCATAAAAGAGGAGGAGATATTTTGTAACATCCATATAGGCCA
>WSFP011516011.1:0-12794 GCA_009831015.1 Picea engelmannii | reverse complement strand
TTTTCTTCGACACCTCCTATCTATCAGCAACAACAACATCCATCCCATCAAATTGGTTCTAAGGTAGAAGTGGGTCTTTCTCCATGAGGTAATGAGTATGGATATCATGGTATGTGTCACTCTGATTCTCAAAACATTTGAATATGTGCATTGAATTCTCCTTTATTTCATGACTTTTTCATGGAAATTATTTCTTTAAACTTGTCCCTACCTGGGGGGGTTGAAAGAGTGCCCTAGTAATTTGGTTCCCTTAGGGATGAGTTTCCATTGGGTGGGTCTATGAAAGGTCATCATCCATCTCTTCCATACTTACCACTTTTCATCATTATCCCTCTCATCTATCCGCTACATTGGTTTGAGCATTGGCTTTGCCAAGCTATTAAGGGTTGTACCTTTCCTTGTGGGAAGAAGGGGATAAACTCCCAGAGGGTAAAAGTATCTGGAAAAAGATAAAATCCAAGATAAAACCTTGATATGCTTCACCTAGGGATCCTTGAGAAAGCAACAAAAGGATTCTCAACAAGAAAAAGGGGGACCCATAAAATAAAATAAAACTCAAGACCTAGTTGGTGGATAGGGGGTCTCATCATGAGCCAACCTATTAGGTCCATGGGAATGTAGCGGTATGAAACTACTATTCATCTGGTCACCATGCCAGGCTAATGTCTCTTGGTGGCATAGCTAAGAGAAAGGGGGAATCATCACAAGCCAACCTTCTCATCTTCATGAAATTCTTGTGGGTTATGTTGTCACCACTGGTCACCACGCTAGGACGGTGTCGTATAGCTATTTGCTTGAAATAAAAATCAATAAGGCAAAGAGTAAAAATGCATTGAATGGGCTGGGAAACACTTACATACATGACAAGGTGCATCTCACCCTCTACAGAAGAAACCATAGGTAAGACCTACATTTCCCTGTTATCATTGTACCCCTTGGCCAAACATCCCCTACAACATCTCATGCATTTACATGACCTAGATTGGTATTCACCTTGAAATACCCCACACCTGAGGAGGATTCTCCCAATAGGACATTTCGAGACCCTCTCCAAACTTGGCTTGTTAAATAACATAATGTCTTTGAGAATTTGTTTAGGTAAAGGGGGGTTTGATGCACATGTTTGTGTAACTTGATTATTATATGTGATTAACATTTCTATGATCCTTGTGACTTATGATCCCATGGAGGGTGTACTTGTTGTTACTTTAGGACCATCCCTGATGGACATGTACATATGGGGAGATGATTAGCTTGGACCTCCATGGGACTAAAATCCCACCAAATGGATGTTGTGACCCCAACCAGGGGCAGAGAGACACTAGAGGCTTACATCAGAAAAAAATAAGGATGTTGCACTAGAGACACTTTGGAATGTCTATACCTAGGGGGGTCTTGATTTTCCCTCTGAATTGTAAGTTTTAAACCTACGAAGTAAAGAAATGAATATAGATTCTTAAGCATTACAAAAATTAATCAATGGCTCATACACAGAGTACACAGAGATTTTATACCGTAAACCCTCAACCGGGAAAACCTTTCTTCTATTCATTATATCGAATTTCACCATTCGCCATACATTATATACAATGTTTTTAGGTATTCCGTAGATACCAAAACCCTAATCCCTTAATCTGGGATTAATTTACAAATCCTCTAAAAATAGCAAAATCCGCTAAAAATAGCAAAAACCGCCCCAAAAAAAATTTCAGGGCACAGCCCCGAACACTGCACATAACCAGGGGGGGGGCATACCTGCCCCCCCCTAGGACCCCCCTAGGAAAGAGCCTGGTGTACACGACAGAGCTCTAGGTGAATGGATTGTCAGACGTAGTTGTTGTATCTGACGTGCCCACACACACACACATGCAAAGAATATAACACATACCCAACATGAATGTTGGCCTTGGAAGGCCCATGATGTCACCCTTGTGACCCTAGATGTCACCCAACATCAGATGCACATGATGGAGGCAGTTGTGTGCCAAGTGGCACGTGTGGCATTATCCGGAGGCCTTGGAAGGAATAACGTTTTGCTCATGGAGCCTAAAGTCCCACCTATAATGCCCAACATCACCATAGGAGGGCATGACGTCACCCCTTCTACACATTTTAGGGTTTAATTTGTTATTTTTATGTAAAAACTAGATTTTTGATGTAAATTGGCCATGTCATCCTTTCTTGACCTAAAATGTAATTAAAGGTCATTTGTATTGTATAAATAAGGGGAAAATATCTTATATTTTTCATCATATTTCACCCACATAAGTGTGAGGTCTGAAATTCGACCTCTTTTGAGGCTTATTGGCTGAACTATGTTGTGTGCAACTCTTAGAGGGCAATTTTATTGGTGTATTTTTGCATTTTCATGGTGGAAAGTCTTCAACTAGGGGTTGTGACTAGATTATTCTCGGTGAAGTAAGTAGAAATCTGCAATCCTTCTTTGCTTTGAATGGTTATGGTATATTTTACTTGTTCATTTATAATATTATGAAATTACTAGTGTGAAACACTAGGAGAAAAGCACATTTTGTTGTCCTCTTAATAACTCTTCACCTACTTGATTTTGCTAGAAGACACCTCCCTTGAAGGATATACTAGAGCCCTACCTTATTATCACTCTAGTATTATTGCTTCATTAAGCCTTCATATTTTATTTCAATCTTGACCTAAAGAAGAAGGAAAAACACTATGGCCTAGGGTTACCTACTTCCTAGCAATTTGTTCCTTCTAGGGTTTTGGATGATTGAGGCCTTAAGTTACTAACACCTCAACCATCCTCCCTCTTTTCTTTAGCTCACCCATTATCATTTGTTTCCCCTAATAATTTCCGCTGCAATAGTGACTCCATTTACCCTAAAGGAACTAGTTCATACCTTACAATTGATTGATTGACTAAAACAACCTTTAAACCATCTACTTCAATATCTTTACTAACCATTTCTAACCTTAGATTGGAATAACCTACTAACTATCGTGATGTTGTTTCAAAATATTTCTACATCCATCTATAACAACAGCAAAATCACCTTAAAAGCAAGTTTCAAAGATTATTTTACATTGCCTTCATTGCTTCTAACAAATACTAGCATTTTGCCAATTTTATGTTATCAATTTTGGTCATTATTGAAGCTTTATTAATGCATAATTGTGAAGCTATTACTATATATGCATTTTTGTTATAAATATTTTTTTGCTTCATCTTTTATATCAGCTTATGATTTTATTCAAATTCTATAGTTTTATGAAGCACTAACATCAATTGGTACTTGCAAATAGTGTTTTTCTTGTTGTATTGTTCTGGGAAGGTACACTTAAGTAATACTTTGCTTCATATTATTAAAACCCTTGGGACTTTCTAATCAGAGTGACCTATGAGAGGGGTGAGACTTTCTAATCAGAGTGACCTGTGAGAGGGGTGAGACTTTCTTGATACTCTTACCTTAGCCTTCTCAAACCCCCAGGTCACCGAGAACATCTCCCCTGGGGTACTACCCCTAAAGAGAAAGAGGTGTCTTGTTTAGGTGACAATGACAGGACAATCTCATGTTACGCCAATTTAGTGATCACTTGCCGTTGGCTTTGGGAAAGTACAAATTGAGTGATAACAGTAACCACTCACATGGATACAAAAAACCATCACCAAACCATGTACATCAATCATCAACCATGTACATCAACCTGTATCAACCATGCACATCAACCTTTACCATACCATGTATGTCAACTTATACCATGCCATTCATATAAACCATTTACATCAATCTATACCATACTATGCACATCAACTTGTACCATACCATGCATCAACCATGTACCATACCAAGTACATCAACCATGTATCAAACCTGTACCATCTCATGTGTCAGCCTCAACTTGTACCAACATCACCAAGACATACATGTACCAATAATATGCCTCAAACCATGCACCAAAGATGTGCCTCAAACATATACCAATGCCTCAACAAGATACCAAATGCATTACTATCACATCATCAACATGTAACCAAGACATATTCCTGATTCATAGATATTGTTTTTAAGCCGTGTTTATACCCCATGAAGAATATACACCCCAGAATAGAAAAGAAGACGACGACCATGAAGGACGAAGAATGGGAGGTTCTTGAAATAAAGGCACTAGGAACGATACAGCTGAGCCTGGCGGCGTTGGTGGATTTCAATATTTTGAAAGAAAATAAGATGAAGGAGTTGATGGACGCATTGGATAAACTGTATGAAAAACCCTTGGCATCCAATAAGGTATTTATAATTAAGAGAGTATTTAATATGAATATGTAAAAGGGTGGGTCTGTTGCAGATCATTTAAATGAATTTAACACAGATACTAATAAGATAAGTTTTGTAAAAGTGGACTTTTATGATGAGGTCAGGGCTCTTATAATATTGTGCTCATTTCCAGAAAGTTGGAATGGCTTGGTCATGGCTGTAAGTAACTTTGTCTCTGGTTCAAACACTTTAAAATTTGATGATGTTGTTGGTGTTATCCTTGGCGAATAAATGCAATGGAAAAACACATGTGAGACATCAAACAATACATTAAACATGGAGAACAAGAGAAGAAAAAAGGATAGAGGAAATGGATTAGAGAACCACGAGAATTGTAGGAAGGGAAGATCCAAATCTAGACTAGGAAATATAGAGTGCTAGAATTGTGGAAAAAAAGGACATCTGAAGAAACACTGCAGATCTCTAAAGAAACAAAGAGATGGACAACATGAGAAAAATCAGGAAGAAAATGTAATAGGTGATGTGTTACAAGATGACTTGATTCTTTCTGTAGATAATATTTATGAGTCTTTGGTAGTAGATTTAGTGGCTTCATTTGATGCCACACCCCATAGGAAACATTTTATATATTATGTTCAAGGTGATTTTGGACAGTTTCATTTGGGTGATGATGCACCATGCAAAATTGTTGGAATGGGAAAGGTAAAAATAAATAAAAGGAATGGAAACTAGTGGTTGTTGAAAGAGGTAAGACATGTTCCAGATCTAAGGAAAAATCTAATTTCAACAGGGCAGTTGGAAAGTGAAGGTTGTGTATCCATATTTATAGATAAGGTGTGGAAGGTCACCAAAGGATCACTTGTGATAGAAAAATGAGAGAAGGTAGGTACATTGTATTTATGTAATGGTAATACTAACTCTTCTATCTTTTTAGCTTCTACAGGACTTAATACAACATTGTGGCATCATAGACTTGGACACATGAGTGAGAAGGGAATGTAGATACTTCAAAAAATAAATTTGTTGCCATATATTAAAAAAATTGATTTGGATTTCTGTGAGCATTGTGTTTATGGAAAAAAGAAGAGAGCCATATTTCTCAAAGTCAAAAAAGAAAAGAAGAGTGAAAGGTTAGATCTTGTGCATACAGATGCATGGGGACCAACTCAGGTATCATCTCTTAGTTCCTCTCATTATTATGTTACTTTTATTGATGATGCAACTAGAAAAACTTGGGTTTATTGCATTCGACAAAAATATGATGTTTTTGATACTTTTAAGAAATGGAAAGAGTTGGTTGAGAATGAGATAGGAAAAAGGTTGAAGTGTCTTAGATAAGATAATGGAGGTGAATGTTGCAACAAGGATTTTGATGATTACTGTTCATACCATGGGATTGGTATAAAGAAGAAATTTCCAGGAACACTACAAGAAAATGGTGTGTCAAAAAGAACGAACATGACAATCATGGAGCGTGCAAGGAGTATGCGATTGCATGTAGGTTTTCCCTTACAGTTTTGGGAAAATGTTGTAGTTTGACGTAGCCGCACTCCTTAGAGAACACCCTCTCACACAGGATCTTCTTTCACTCACGGCCCGAAGAACTCAAATGTTCCTCTAATTCCCTATCGGGAAATCTTCACCCACAGATTCTCCTTGTGATCCTCCTCTCTCAACTTATCAGAGGATCAGAACTCGCAGTTTCGCAAGTTCACTGTCAATCACTAGGCTCTTGAATCCCCGAGACCCAATGGCCAGTCAACGCTGACTTTAACTTCCCCCTATCGAGATTTCTCTTATCGCAGTTTCGCTACTCGCGATGTCGTGCACTTTGATTTGCCGAATCCCGATACCCGATGTGATGAAACTCTGAAACACATGCAAGTTGTCACCTTAACTCCCACCACTTCTATTGGGATTTTAGGATTCGCGGGATCGCGAATCCTGATGTCAAGGTTTCGGGACTTTCCCTTCCCTGATTTCTGATATTTCACCACCTGTACTCCACTAGCTCCTGCTGTGGTCCACACGACTCTCCCTTCGGGATATCGCGGATCGTGATTCCAAACTGTCTGTGTATCTCATCGTCAAAACCCTAGATATTCCGAACCCCGACTCTTCCTGGTCTCCTGACACGTGTCCTCACTGATGGACGGTTCTGGGCTTGTCGGGATATCGCGAATCACAATATCGCAAGTTTCGTTGCAAAAACTTGGAGCTTCAACTTGCAAATCTCCGATATGCAATGTCACATGTAGATCTGACGATCCCTATGATTCAAGATCGACGCTCTGCCCCTCCTGATCTCGAACCTCCTCCTCGCACCTCCGTGAGATCCTACGACCCACGTAATTTCGTGAAATCTCCTCAGAGGATTTTGACTGCCCGTTCTTCCTTATGTAACCTGCAAAATGAAGAAGTGTCTCCCCACGAGACTCAATCACCCGCTCGCCAACCTGCGATGCTTCCCTTAGACTTCCCACGATAGCTTCCCTGCACTTATCCTTCAGTGAATTTAAAGGCCTACTCCTCCTAATATTTCTTATGACTTCAATCTTGCTGGAAACCTCTTGCACGCACTCCTTGCGGAAACCCTTCAACCTCAACTGAGTGTTGAAGTCTCTTGACTCTGCGCACTCCTGCAGTAGCAATCTTCCAATAATCTACTCAGAATTGCAACTCTGAGACTTATCTTGGCCTACTCACTCCTCACGTGGCACTGTGCCTAACTGCACCTTCGAGGAAATGAGAACAAAAGCTATCCCTAATTGAACCCTTCTGTCAACGCACTCCTTGTGGACAATTCAACTTCACTCCTTGCAGGAATCCTCTGGCTCAATTAGAGAAACAATTGAAAATCATTCACTCACCCTCTCAGACTTCAATTCAACCATGAAATCACATACACAACATATAAAAGCAAATGTATGACAGGAAATAAACATTCATGAGCATATCAACATCAACACACAGAGAATCAACACAAAACCATGAATTTGAATCAGATTTCTTCTATTAATTCAAATGTATGTACATGGGTGTTATTCATACAACTCTTTGCTTGCTCTTCTCTTCCTGCTCTTGTTCATGTTACAATGTACAATGAGGGTGTTTATATCCATTTTCCCTCTTGGACTCTAAATCTATCAAATCTAAAATTAAATTCCTATCTACCAACATTAACTATATTAAATGTCGACTATCTACCTAAGGACGAGAGCTATCCGCTCAAGGTCCATTACAATATACAAAGGTGCCTCCTCTTAAATGACTCATTTAAGATTTTGCACAACAGTTCCAAAGCATGTTCAAAAATTTGTGCTGGCTTGTCCAGTTGTGCTCCACTTTCGCGCTGGCTCGCTTGATGTGTTGGCGATGCTCTTGCATCATACTCTTCGGCTTGAAAAATTTCATGGGCTCTTGTCCATGAGCTCCTGCACGGTTTTTCCATGCTTTTGTATTTCTGCTTCAGTCTCCCAGCTGGCATCTTCCACTGGGTGTCCCTTCCATTTGACTAGATACTCAAAGTATTCCTTCCTTCGAGTCTTCTTACCCACTCTCTTGTCTAGTATGTATTCCATCTATGGCTTCTCTGCAACTGGAAATTGTTTCATCCACTGGATCACTGGAAGTCTATCTCCATTTTTTGCTTCTCCAACCCTGTATGGATATAAATATGTGATATTGAATATTGGAGATATTCTGATGCCATCCGGCAACTCGATCTCATAAGCATTTTCTCCGAATTTTCTCAAGACCTTGCATGGTCCGATTTTCTTCATTTTTAACTTATTGTATGTTCCCCTCGGGAACATTTCCTTCCTCAAATGTGCCAGAACTAGATCACCAACCTCAAACTGAAGTTGTCTCCGATGTTGATCTGCCTTGCGTTTGTACTCTTCGCTTGATTTCAACAATCGCTCCTTCACCTGGCTGTGAAGTTCCTTCATCGCCTCAGCGAATTCCTCTGCACTAGCGCTGCTAGTAGCATTCCGTTCTGAATCCCTCAGTTCAGAAACTCCTCTCGGCTGCACGCCATACACAATCTGAAATGGACTTCGGCCTGTGCTCCGATTTACTGAATCATTGTATGTGAACTCTGCTTGTGGTAATATCTGATCCCAACTGTTTTGGTGCTCCGTCACCAAGCTTCTCAGCAAGTCTCCCAGACTTATGTTGACCACCTTTTTTGTCGATATATCTGAGCATGATAATAATAACTAAACACTAAGTTAGTTCCCAGCTTTTCCATAAGGTCCTCCAAAAATGCCCTATGAATTTTGTGTCCCTGTCCGAAACAATACTTTTCAGTAGCCCATGAAGTCGAATGACCTCCTTGAAAAATAGATTTGCGATGTGAGTCGCATCGCTGGTTTTCTGGAAAGGGATGAAGTGTGCCATATTAGAAAACCTATTCACCACCACAAATATTGAGTCAACACCTCTTTGTGTCTTTGGCAACCCCAATACAAAATCCATGCTAATTGCCTTCCATGGCCTCTCTGGTATGGGAAATGGCTGATAAAAACCTGCATTCTTCTTTCTCCCCTTCAAATGATGGAAAAATCAACATCTTTCAATGAATCTCTTGACATCTTCTCGCATTCCCGGCCAAAAATATGATTTTCTCAGCTTCGTGAATGTTTTTTCATGGCCAAAATGTCCTGCTAAGCCTCCGTTGTGCTTCTCTTTTAACAGGTTCTCCCTCATGGAGCATTTCAGGATACACAGTTGATTGCCTCTGTACAAAAATCCCTCCTGGATCATATAGTCTATCCAAGGTCTTCTGTCTTTGAGAATTGGATTCTCAGCTGCTTCATACGCCTCTCCAAAATCTGCATCGTCTGCGTACATGTCCCTGAGATTTTCAAAACCTAAAGTTTTGACTCGGAATTTCTGCAACAAAAAACACTTCCTGCTCAAAGAATCAACCACTTTGTTAGCAGTACCTGAAATATGCTTAATCACAAATGTGAAATTTTGCATATACTCTACCCATTTTGCATGTTTCTGATTCAACTTCTCCTGTTGAGTCACAAACTGTAACGCATGATTATCACTATACAAAACAAATTCTTTCGGGATCAAGTAATGCCTCCATTTTTTCAATGCATGTATGATAGAATAAAATTCTTTATCATACGTGGAGTATTTCAGTTTTTCCTCGTTCAACTTCTCGTTGAAATATGCAATCGGTCTATCCTCCTGACTCAAGATCACTCCTATGCCAAACCTGCTTGCATCACATTTCACCTGAAATGTTTTCTAGAAATCCAGCAACACCAACACTGGTTGTTCTATTATCTTTCGATTCAACAGATTGAAGCTCTTCTTATCCTCCACTGTCCAATGAAAAGACTTATGTCGCTTCTTCACTGTATCCATCATTGTTGCGCTAATTCCACTAAAATTCCTGATGAACTTCCGGTAGAGACTAGCTAACCCATGAAAACTTCTCACCTCAAAAATATTTCTCGGTGATGGCCAATTCTTGATCACTTCTACCTAATCTGGGTCCATTTTCAAATCATTAGCCGAAATAACAAAACCCAAGTAAATGAGTTATGTCTTCACGAATGAATATTTCCTCATATTAATCAACAACTTCTCCTGTCGTAGCTTCTTCATCACTGTAGCCAAATGCTTCAAGTGTTCTACCTCTGATTTACTATAAATCAGAATGTCGTCCAGATACACAATGAAGAACTTCTCGATGAATTCCCTCAGGACTTCATTCATCAACCTCATAATGGTACTTGGTGCATTCGTCAAGCCAAACTACATGACTAGCCATTCATACAAACCCTCATTTGTCTTGAATGGTGTCTTCCACTCATCACCTTCTCTCATGCGAATCTGATGATATCCGCTCTTCAAATCAATCTTTGAAAAATATCTTGCTCCGCTCAAGAAATCCATCAGATCATCCATTCTCGGCAATGGAAATCTGTACCTGATGGTTATCTTATTAATCGCTCTTGAGTCGGTACACATTCTCCATCCTCCGTCTTTCTTCGGACTGAGTACTGTTGGAACAACACACGAAATCAAGCTCTCCCTGACCAATCCTTTGTCCAATAAATCCTAGACCTGCTTCTTGACCTCCTCATTTTCTTGCGGCGTCAACCTGTATGCGGCTTTATTTGGAAAACTGGCTCCTGTTATGAGGTCTATATGATGACTCACACTCCTCATTGGTGGCAACGAATGAGGTAATTCGTCCACTATGATGTCAGCGAACTCTTCCAGCAGTTCCTGAATCTCATCTGGCAAATCATCCACCCTTGTGCTAGTCATAACAATCCTCGGTTTCTTGACCACAAATAATTGTGGATCTTCCTTCTTCTTCACCTCCGTAAGAATATCCTTCCCACTCATGATAAGTACTATGTTGTTCACTTCCGGCTTCACCTCCTTATCCTTTATTGGAAGCAACATATGGGTTCTCCCATTTTTCTCCAGGGTATATGTGTTCATTCTCCCATCATGAATCACATTTATGTCATATTGCCATGGTCTACCCAGCAATAAGTGACATACATCCATGGGAATAACATCACATAAGATCTTATCATTGTAACCACCTATATTGAATTCAACCAAGAATTGTTTAGTAACAGTTACCTGGTGTCCCTTCTGTAGCCACGAAACTCTATATGGACTTGGGTGATCAGTCGTCTCCAGCTCCAGCTTCTCTACCATCTCTGTAGATATGAGATTATCCATTCTACCACTATCTATAATGACCTTTCACACCCTATCCTTGGTTTTGCAAGCAGTCCTAAAGAGTCTGGTCCTTTGAACTGATTTTTCCTGCACCTCCTTCTCGGGCATCAAAATAACTTTTCGCATCATAAGAAATCTTCTGCCTTCTGCGTCTTTAGCCTCAACATCCCGTCTCTGTGCTTCGATGATGTGAGCTTCCCCAATTTCCTTCTTTTTCTCTGGACACTCATATGACTTGTGCCCATTCTTTCCACATGTGAAACATGTGATTACTCCACCTCTTCCTCTTCCTCTACCTCTAGTACGAGGAAAAGTGTTGTTGTCAGCATATCCTCCGCTCTGCTCTGTATGCTACCCTTTCTGTTCAACATATGGTCTTCGTTGTGAGGTTCCACCTCTTTCAACTTTACCCTAAGGTTTCTTCCATTCCTCCTTGGGCTTCTGGTATTTATCCTGGGCAACTGCTTTGCCTCTGGGCTAACTTCTACCTCGCCCTCGTTGACCTTGCTTATGGCTCAGCTTCTCTTTGGCTTTCAGAGCCATTTGATAAGCATCCTTGACTGTTCGGATGGTTACCATGCTCAATTCATCCTGAATTTCGTATCTCATACC
This sequence comes from Picea engelmannii, assembly GCA_009831015.1. Lineage (NCBI taxonomy): Eukaryota > Viridiplantae > Streptophyta > Pinopsida > Pinales > Pinaceae > Picea > Picea engelmannii. The sequence goes on along the minus strand of WSFP011516011.1, from coordinate 1,203 downwards.
ATTCAGATATCTAGCAACCTTTTCATCATCACTCGCCCAATGACCTACCCTGATGTTCAGTCGATAGAATTCCTCAGTGTATTCTTTGACTGTCATCATCTTCTGTCTCAGGTTCTGCATTCTCCTTAACAGAGTAATTTGATAGTCTCTCAGGATGAACTTCGCCTTCATCTTTGCAATCATTCGATCCCAACTCTTGATCTTCTTCTTGCCTTTGCAGCGTCTATCAGCTTGTAACTCGTCCCACCATAAGGCTGCATGTCCTTTCAAGCGTGTAACAACATGCTTGACTTTCTTGTCCTCTTCGACCTCTTCATAGTCGAAGTAGGTGTCCAGAGCTCTAATCCAATCTAGTAGATCTTCTGCATCCAGATTTCCCTCGTAAACTGGAATGTCCATCTTTTCCTTTGCACCCATCCTGGAAATAGCTTTAATTAGGCGTTCATTCGCTGCATCTTCGACTGCAACTTCCTCTTCACGTTCAGCCTCAACTACGCCATTGGAATCATTGAGATCCCCGGCACTAGCTGTGTGTCTTTGTGTTGTCTCCATGTCTTCAAGTCTTGCTTGGAGATCACGCATTTGCCTTTCCATTTCTATATTTGCTACCTGCTTGCCTCTTCTTCGCACCTCCCTATCTTCTGGATCAGGTGACTGTCTTTCTCTTCTGGGCGGCATGGTGAATTCTCTTTCTCTACTACAGAAAGAAAAGAGATATTCTCGCTCTTTCTCTGATACCAAACCTAACACAGCCACACTCCTAAGAGCACACCCACTCACACAGGATCTTCTTTCACTCACGGCCCAAAGAACTCAAATGTTCCTCTAATTCCCTATCGGGAAATCTTCACCCATAGATTCTCCTCGCGATCCCCCTCTCTCAACTTATCGGAGGATCGAAACTCATAGTTTTGCAAGTTCACTGTCAATCACTAGGCTCTCGAATCCCCGAGACCTGATGGCCATTCAACGCTGACTTTACCTTCCCCCTATCAGGATTTCTCTTATCGCGGTTTCGCTACTCGTGATGTCGTGCACTTTGATTTTCCGACTCCCGATACCCGATGTGACGAAACTCCGACACACATGCGAGTTGTCACCTTAACTCCCACCACTTCTATTGGGATTTTGGGATTCACGGGATCACGAATCCTGATGTCAAGGTTTTAGGACTTTCCCTTCCCCGATTTCCTATGTTTCACC
>WSFP011516010.1:0-12794 GCA_009831015.1 Picea engelmannii | reverse complement strand
AGATGTAAAGAAAGATGATGTGTGTGTTCCTTGCTTCTAACCTCATCGTTAGACGTAAAGAAAGATGATTCCTTGCTTCTGACCTCGTTGTTAGATGTAAATCAAGATGATGTGTGTGTTCCTTGCTTCTAACCTCACTGTTAGACGTAAAGCAAGATGATTCCTTGCTTCTGACCTAGTTGTTAGACGTAAAAAAAGATGATGTGTTCCTTGCTTCTAACCCAGTTGTTAGATGTAAAGCAAGATGATGTGTTCCTTGCTTCTGACCCACTTGTTAGACGTAAAGCAAGATGATGTATACCTTGCTTCTGACCTAGTTGTTAGACGTAAAGCAAGATGTGACTTCCATTGAGCTACCATCTTAACAACTGTGACATAGAGCCAGTCTAGTACTGTGATGGGCTAGTAGTGTTGTAATGAGGTATCAGTTTTTATACTAATACATATTGATGCAGATGATGATGGCATTCCTTTGAGAATGATGATGTTGCTGATGAAGAAAAATTTTGATGATTTATAGATACGCTAGCCAAGATGATATTGATGATGTTGTCCTCCCACTTGATGATGTTGTCCTCTCTCTCTCGCATGATGCTCTTGAAGAATACCCTTCTTGTTAAGGGGGAGTGTTGAAATATTGTAACTACAAAGAGTATTCTTATTATTATTGATATATTATTCATAGGATCAATCCCCATTGTGGATTGATCATGTCAGTTATTGTAATAGGACCAAAACCCCTTTTGCGGATTGGTCAAAAGACAATTGTAATAGGAAGAATATGAAGTCATCCCCAGCAGATATTAAACAGACCCAGAAATATAATAAAGGTGGGTTTACCCACTCAGTTTGAGAAGTTGGCCTTGCCAGTGAAGAGACACTTCACACATGCCATACTTGTATAAATAAAGGAGGCTAGCGCCTCACTTAGACACAACTCACTTGCTCAGTTTGAGAGATAAGTTCTGATCTGTTACCGGCAAAGGAGAGAGAGAATGGCGCATATCTTGGAGAGGAATTTGTGTTTTAGCATAGAGATCTCTTGGCATTGTATTGGCTATCTATATTAAGGAAGTTTTGTTGGGTTTTCTTCCCCTAGAGGGTTTCCCAGGATAAATGTTGTGTCTCTTGTGATTGTGTATTTCTCAGTGATCTTGGATTATGCTATTGTTATCTAATGAAATGCAAACATCTATAATAATGGCTTAAACATTAACATAATGGACTAAAGCTGACATAAATAAAATAACATTACTAATGTAATATTCCCTAATTAAGGGGTAATGAGCCATTATTTAAGGCTTAACAAAGGCTTACAGGATCTATATTCCAAGTCAGAGACAAATATAATTCGAGACATTACCTTCCATGAAGAAGTCGCTTTCAGGAAGTCTAGAGAACTTCAACAAGAAACTGAAACTGAACATCCATCTTCTCCTTCATTTGAGAATTATGACTCAAACATTCAAAGGGAGGAAGTCCATGAAGTTTTGAGTGATGAGCCCTTAGATTCTACCGATACTTTGGAAAGGTCTCTTGAATAACCACCTGCAAAGAGAAAATCAGCTTGGTTAAAAGAAACAATGCAAGAAGCAGAAAGGATTGCAGCACCTAAAGGAACCTTCAAAGAAAGCAAAAGGCCTCACAGGTTTGGTGGATATGTTGCTTTGGTAAGCAACATTAGTGATTTTGAGCCTAATTTATTTGAAGAAGCTGACAAGTTACGGGTTTGGAAAGACGTAATGCTTTAAGAATACAGGTCAATCATGAAGAACAACGTTTGGGAAATTGTACCCAGACCAGAGGATAAATCAGTGGTCTCCTCCAAATGGATATACAAAATTAAACATGCAGCTGATGGAAGCATTGAAAAGTACAAGGCAAGATTTGTTGCCAGAGGCTTCTCATAGAAATAAGGTATACAGTAAGATGAGATATTCACCCCAGTATCTAGGTATACTTCTATCCAGTCCCTTATTTCCTTAGCTTATGTACTTGGTTGGAAATTGCATCAAATGGATGTAAAAACAATGTTTCTAAATGGTAAAATAGAATAGGAAGTTTTTTTGGAACAACCTGGAGGGTTTGTAATGCATAGAAAAGTCTCTCATGTATGTAAGCTAAGGAAAGATTTGTATGGTCTCAAACAAACTCCCTGGGTTTAGTATAAAATAATTGATGGCTTTCTAAAGGGCCTAGGATTTCAAAAAAGTGATGTTGATGCTAACTTATATTTTAAGATTGACAGGAACCAGACCATTATTCTTGTCTTTTATATGGTTGATATTTTCCTCACAGGAAATGAAGGTCAGATAGCCTGGTGTAAGAGCGACCTCATTTCATAATTTGAAATTTAGGACTTGGGCCTGATGCATTACTTCCTTGGTTTGGAAGTTTGGCAAAGACAGGGTGAAATATTTTTGGCTCAAGGAAAATACACAGTTGATGTATTCAAAAGATTTGGGATGATGGAATGTAAATCCATGACTACTCCTATGGTTTAAAATTTAAAGAAGTTACATGATTCAGGTACAGGATCAGATTTGGTAGACCCCACTATGTATAGGCAAATTATTGGATCATTGTTGTATGTGGTCCACTCTAGGCCTGACATTTGTTATGCAGTCAACGCATTGAGCTAGTTCATCGCTGAGTTGAGATAGAGACACTTAATGGCAGCTAAACATGTTTTGAGATATCTCAATGGTACCATTACTTGTGGTCTAAGGTATACAGCCATTGGTGGTATGTTTCTACATGGTTACGTAGATTCTGACTGGGTTGGAAGCCCAGTGGAAAAGAAGAGTACTTCTGGTTACTGCTTAAGTTTAGGACCCGCTATGATCTCATGGTCAAGCAGGAAACAAGAATCCATTGCACATAGTGCAGTCAAGGCTAAGTATATTGCGGCTATTGATGCCAACAGGGAAGCAGTATGGCTCAGAAAATTGATTTTGGGGTTGTTTGGTGATAGGCTAGAGACGACAGTTATACACTGTGATATTCAAAGTTATGTAAAGCTTATAGAGAATTGGGTATTTCATGACAGGTCAAAGCATATTGACATGAGATACCATTATATTAGAGACATGGTCCAAAGAAAGATAGTCAAGATACAGTACATAGCCAAAGATGAGCAGGTAGCAGATATCATGACCAAGTCATTGCCATTGAAACGGTTTGTGCACATAAGAGGCAAGCTTGGAGTGGCAGAGAATGCCTCCCTCGCTGAGAGGGAGTGTTGAAAATAGCAGCATCAAGAGACATTCTCCAATGAGAGGCAATGGGCCACCATGAGTTTGGCCAAGGATATTTGGAGAATCAAACAGTCTTGTGAAGTCATGGAAAGAGTCAGGGTGAACATACAAACCTTGTGAGCCAAACAAGATTTGGGACGAAGGAGCTACTAGTACAAATCTTGTGATCCTAGAGAAAAATTCAAGAAGAATAAATAAACCTTGTGAGCCTAGTACAATAGCCAAGGTGAACATACAAACCTTGTGAGTCTAGTGAAAAATCCAAGGTAGATTTTATCAAGAGTCAGGACAAACATAAAAGTATTGTGAGCTACATTGGTAAGTGGGATGATCTACTAGTCTTTGTTGTGATCCTCTTAGAGTTTGCCATTCTAGGAGTCACTTTAGCATATGACCTAGTGTAAGGATCAAATGACCACATGGTGTAAAAGATATTTCCTCTTATTGATGTAGTAATGTTGTTGTGAGCAGATAAGGACCATGTAAATAAGAGAGTAGGAATAATGTGCTTGTTAATTATGTAATTAGTCTAAATTACTAAGGTTAAATGTAATGAAGAATTAAAAGGATAAAAAGCCTAAGTTACAAAGTTATAATGTTATATTATTAAAAGTGGTTAAGAGGTCAACTTAACATAAGAATCCCTAATGCTTCTAGAAAGTGGCCATAACCCAACATGAAGTTAGATCTGATCCAATCCAAAAGCATAAAAAAACAATGGACGACAATTCGCTATACACAAGTTCATATATGCAGTTGACCTAGCCAGCATCTCTTCCAAGGTTTGAACATCTCACTCATCCATTTCATTGCAAGGGTTATAGTTGAGTGTTGGACCTGATATTGGGCTCATTGGATATATCTTGTCCTCCTCCATCATTCTACATTGAAAGCTCAAGCAGAAAAATTCAGCCAGTGAAGAGATCTAGAAAAAGGAGGGTTCGGCCCAGCCTACCAAGAGAAACCAGTGTGAGGTTTTGAGAAGGTTCAATCTGCATTTTTCAAAGGTTTCTTGTAGAGTGTTGAGTGCCATTTTGTAGCCACATTAAAGGAGGGTTCAACCCAAAAGAGCGACCTCAATTTGCAGCCATAGATCTGTTTTTATAATCAATTATTCCAAGGCTGCAGAATCAATTTAGGGTTTCATAAAGTTTCGTTCAGGTCAATTCAGATCGAACATTGGGTTAAGAAGGATTTCACAAGCTTTGATAAAGTCATATATTCAGTTATCCATCATATCTATTAAGCATCACAAGGAAAAGTTCTTTATTCGTCCTCTCTCTCTTGTATTTTTGTATTGTAGCACCCCATTGAGGGTTTTGTATCTGCAAAGCTTATTCATTAATAAAGAGGAAGATCTTTTGCTGGGGTTTTCTCCTTTATTGGGTTTCCCCTGTGTAAATATCTGTTTTCTTTGGTGATATGTTATTTATGCTGCTCTATGTTATTAGATTTTAGTTTATTATGATCTAAACAATTTGTTAAAGTGTTGAAAAATAAGCTAAAAGATCAGATCTAATAAATAAAGCTAAAAAATTAACAATATGGAGGGTTGTTTTTTACTTAGCCATGACATAAGACATTTTCCTAAGAAAAATGCACCTCCACTAGTGCTCTTTCTATCATCAATACTTCCTACCTAATTTGCATCAGTATATGCATTTAATGTGAAGTCTTTTGTTTTTGGATACCATAAACCAAAATCCAAGGTGCCTTTGAGATATCTAAAAATCCTTTTAATTGCCTTCATATGTGTCTCTTTAGGTGCAGATTGAAATCTAGCCACTAATCCTACAGATTTCATGATGTCTAGTCTCGTTGTTGTTTCATATAATAGGCTACCAATCATTGACCTATACATGGTTTTCTCTACTTCTAGTGATTCATCATTTTTTCTAAGTTTGCACCATGTAATCATAGGAGTTCTCAAAGGTTTACAGTCTTCCATTTGAAATTTATTCGACATTTCTTTAATATATTTGGTTTGAGATATGCATATGTCTTTGTCTAATTGTGACACTTGTAACCCTAGGAAGAATGTCAGTTCACCAAGCATTGACATCTCGATTTTTTTTGCATTTTTGTAGCAAATCGTTTTCTTAAAGGATTTATATTACTTCCAAAGGTGACATCATCCACATATACTACAACAATAATCATATTCTGATTTTCAATTTTAATGTAAAGATTTTTGTCAATAGCTCCTCTTTTGTATCCTTGTTTTTGTAGATGATTATCAAGTCTTGAAAACCATGCCCTCGAAGCTTGTTTGAGACCATACAATGCTTTGTTTAATTTGCAGACATAGTCTTTATTTTCTGATAACATAAAACATTCAGTTTGTTTTATATAAACTTCTTCCTCTAGATTTTCATTTAAGAATGTTGATTTGACATCCATTTGACATATTTTGAAGTTTTTAAAGCATGCAAATGCCAACAACATTTTGATAGCTTCTAATCTAGCCACAGAGGAAAATGTTTTATCAAAGTCAATCATTTCTACTTGTGGATATCCTTTGCACACTAATCTTGCTTTATTCTTTATAATTTGACCATCTTCATTAACTTTATTCTTAAAAATCCATTTTTTCCCTCATTTTTGTCATTTGGTCTTGGGAAAAGTTCTTAGGTCTGATTCTTTTATATTTGATCAAGCTCTTCATCCATGGCTTTAATCCAATCTTCATCTTTCCTAGCTTCTGCAAATTTTTTGGGTTCTATTAGGGAGAGCATTACTTGTTCAGATTCATATGTTATCCTTCTTCTTGTTTCAACTCTAGCACTTTTGTTTCCAATTATTTGACTTTCAAGATGACTCTTTGTACTCTTCTTGATGGTGCTCTTGATTATTGTCTTGGTGATGCTCCCTCTTCGTTTTCTTCTTCACTTTGTGATTCTTATTCTTGTATTTCTTTAGTTTCGTCATCATCATCATCATCTTGTGAATTGTCTTGAGATTTTCTTCTTATTGATGTTAGATCATCCACCTTTACATTTGTGCTTTCTACAATTTTGTGCAATATCAGATTGTAGCATCTATAGGCCTTTTTATTGGAAGAGTAACCAAGAAATATGCCTTCATCTGATCTGGAATCAAATTTTCCTAGATTATCATCATCTCTTTTTATATAGCATTTGCTCCCAAAGACTCTGAAGTGTTTGACTGATGTTGGTCTGCCAAACCATAACTCATATGGTGTCTTGTCATGGTTAACTCTAAGTTGATCTATGTTAAGTATGTATATTTTTGTATATATTGCTTCTCTCCAATAGATATCTAGGAGTTTGGCTTCATTTAACATAGTTTTGGATGTTTCTTGGACAATTGTATTTTTTCTTTCAGCTACTCCATTTTGTTGAGGAGTTCTTGGAGCTGAAAAGTGTCTTTTAATTCCATGAGTTTCACAAAAATCATTGAACTCATCTGAAGTAAATTCCCCTCCATTTTATGATCTTAAGCACTTCATTTTGAGATCAGACTCATTTTCAACATGTTCTTTGAAGGCTTTCAATGGAGAGAATGAATTATAGTTTATATTCTCTTGACTATTATTATTCTTGTTGTTCATATAACCCTATATTTGAACATCCTTATGTTTTTTCTTTCCATGAGCTCTACAATCTACTGTTTTATGCCCAAAATTATTGCAAGAGAAGCAGTATCCAAGAAAGAGATGTTGATACCTTTTGGGAAAAGTTCTTCTTGTAATTGTATTCCATCTTAATTCATTTTCTTTTGCAGAATTATGTTAATTAGAAACATTCTTTATCTTGTTTTATGTCTGATTGAAGGAGTTTTGAAGGGCAGTTGCATAACTTTTTCGATTTTTGTCAGATTCCTGAGATGTAGAGTTAAATCCTTTGTTAGAATTATTTTGATCATATCCCAATGTTGTCTTATTGTTTGATGATCTTTGACTATTAAGAATATCATCCAAGATCTTTGAAGTGTTTTCAAATTTTGATTGTTTCTTTTCTTTCTCAAGTTCCCCTTTTAGAAGGATAATTTCAGCCTCTAGCTTTTCACAGTTTTGTTGTTTTTCATTGAGTTGATTTAAAATGACTTACTCTATTATTTTACCTTCTTGGAGTTGAGTCTTTAAATAAATAATTATTTGTTTTGTTTTCTTGAGGGTTTTTGAAACTTCATTTTCTCTTGATTGTTATACTTCTTCATATTCTAGTAGTTGTTCTCTTAACGATTTATTCTTCTTTTTATATTTTCTCAATTCTTCAAGAGAACTGATAAGTTCTTCTTCAATGTCAACTTCTCCTTCAACTTCAAAGTTTCCTTCATCTTTATTTGGAGGTTTTATGCCCATAAATAGAATCTTTCTCTCATCATATTCACTCGTGTCCAATGAACTCTTGTCTTCTTTGGAGTAGAAGTTTTTATTTTTCTTGTAGAATTTCTTTTTGTATTGGGTTTTATCCTTTTTTCTGGTTGTAATCTTCTTCATCATCATTATCCTCTTTCTTGGGATAAGAACATTTGTCAGCAAAGTGTCCAACTTTGCCACAGTTAAAGCATTTGAAAGGTAACTTCCCTTTGTATTTTTCGGACCCTTTCTTGAGTTTGCTTATAAAATTGGCCTCTTCTTCATCTGATATGTCTGAGTGATTTTCATTTGGGACATGCTCATGGTTCTTTGTTGTTTTTTATTATTTGAAGGATGGTTCCCTTTTTTATGAATTTTCTTGCCCAATTCTCATTTCATAGGCTACAAGAATCCCATGAAGTTCATCCAATGTAAGTTTGTAAAGGTCTTCTCGATATTCCAAGGTAGATACTTTGGCACCATATCTCATTGGTAATGATCTCAACTCCTTTTGGACAATAATCTTGTCTTTTATCTCTTCTCCCACTGCTTTGATTGAATTGACTATTTCATCCACTCTTTGAAAATATCTTGCAATGTTTTCTTCCTCTTTCATCTTCGGACTCTCAAACCTCCCTCTGTATGTTTGAAGTTTTGCTTGCTTAACTTTTCCATCTCCTTCATAGATGACTTTAAATTTGTTTTCTTTTGTTGATTTACAATGCATCACTTTTACAAATATGGGGTTTTATAATCCACCCAGAATTGCATTAACAACCCTTGAATTATCATTGCAGATTTTCTTTGCATCAACATCTGAAGGTGTAGTACTTGGTGCAGTGTAACCATTTATCAAAGATAGTCAAACATCACATCCAAGAGCCATCAGATAACTTTTCATTCATATACTCCAAAATGCATAATCATTTCCTTTGAACAATAATTCTCTGTTGGAGGACATTTCTTCTTGTTGATCCATTGGATTTCTCATAATCTTCCTTCAAGTGGTTAGATTGTGGTGAAGGAACCTGCTTTGATACCAATTGTTGAAATGTTGGCCAATACTAAGAGGGAGGGTGAATCAGTTTTGCTTCTTTTGGAATATTTTTAATAAGAATTAATTATTAATCACAACAATTGATCAACAAGAATGTACTGAAAACGGTAATTAAATATAATAATCACAAAAAGTACAAGTTACAATGTGTAGGAGACACCAATATCTCTTCTTTTGAGAACCAAATCAATGAAACATCAATCCCATGTTTAGAGTGCCAACTCTAGGAAGGATCAACTCCATGTTTTCAAGCACTAACTTGAGGAAGCACCAACTCACTTGTTTTCAAGAACCAACTCCCTTGTTTCAAGCTTCAACCTGTAGAGAAATCCAATCATTACTTCCTCCTACCTTCCATCCTCACTTCATGTGTATATTTCAAGTTTCATATACTTCCTTGGACTCTGCTTCTATTTTTTATCTTCTGAATTAGACCACAGAGACACTCTCCTTCCATTATACATTTTTTTTTATGTAATATTCAAACATGTATGAATTTGAAACATTGTGCCTCTTTGTATCAACCAATGCACCTCTTCATTTAATTTAATAGTAATGCTAACATTGTTTCGTTAAAAAAAAAATTATTTAACTCATAAGGCTTCAAATCCCTTGTAAGTTGTTCATCATTAATGGAATATCTGGTTGCTAAGAATTGTTTACTGTTGTTGTAACAATTCCTTGAACAAACCCTGATCCTGAGGTGTGAATTATCTTTAATCATATTTTTAGCCTTTATGAGTCGATCTAAGATACAGATTGACTCTTCTTATTTTGGTCTCACACTTCCATATTGATCCAACGATCTACGATCAATATCCGTTGTCCATTTTCGATCCATAGAATTTATGATTTCATTGTTTTTCGACCTCAGCGATCCAATAATTGTTCCTCTACAATTACTCTAGGCATATTGTATTTGTTGGATCATTGAAGATCAATATGTATGGTCCGTAAACAGTGGCTTATAGCCTATCCATCTCACCAACATGGAATTCTTTGTTTAAAATAATTATAACTTTGGTTATTTATATGACGGGAAATTCTCGACCACGCAAGCAACATGTCAAGTCGGAAAATAAAATAGAGTTGACCACCCGGAAGTCGAAATGGGAAAAATGAGTCGGCCAAAATGCAAGTCGATTTAGAGGAAAAATAAATCGACCAAAGTCAAGTTGGAAAATAAAATAGAGTCGACCACCTGGAAGTCGAAATGGGAAAAACGAGTCAACCAAAATGCAATTCGTTTCAAGTAAAAGTTGACTAAGGTCAAGTCGACCAAGAGTCAAGAAATGCAAGTCAAAGTTGAAGGCAATGCAAGTCGAATTCAAAGGAAATGCAATTCGAAGTTATCCAAATCGAAGTCGAAGGCAATGTAAGTCGAATTTTATCCAAGTCGAAGATCAAGAAGTCTAATATAGACTCTCATACCAGACCCTTTTACACATTTTATTGAGCACCAAATTTTGATATTTCCCCTTTGCATTTAGATAAGACAAATTTAGTATCCATAAGTAATCGTTTTTTATACAATGCATGCATTTGACAATATCATATGCACAATTTTAATGATGATGACCATAATATTGACCTCTTTGCATCAATGCCAATACCAACATCACATACCCTCTTTGACATCAATGCAAACACCATAACATCATGTCCAATAGAGGGATGCTCGGGAGCATGTTGAGACTCCTAGGATCACATTCAGAGAGAGAAGACCTTTGAAGCAGTTTCCAAACTATATGGCATTGATAAGTAGCATTCTAGATTCTGAGCCTTCCATTTTTCAGGAGGAAACGGACTAGCAGGTATGGTGGGATACCATGGTGGAGGAATACACTTCCATCCTGAAGAAGGATGTTTGGGACATAGTACCAAGACCGGAGGGGAAGTCAATTGTGAGTTCCAAATGGCTCTACGATATCAAGCATGCTATAGATGGTAGCATTGAGAAGTTCAAAGCGAGGTTTGTTGCGAGAGAGTCCGCCTAGAGAGAGGGAGTGGACTGCGAGGAGACATTTTCTCCAGACGTCAGGTACACTTCCATTAGAGAATTTATGTCCTTGGTTTCATTTATGGGATGGGGGATACATCAAATGGATGTGAAGACAAATTTCCTTAATGGGATCTATTACCCCCCCATGCCTAGGGTTAACTAGAGGATATCATGTCTCATGGCCCGCAATGGAGATAATGATATTGACCACGATGATGATCATCATGTCCACAGATGGCAGCCCAACATCCCCCTCATTTTCCTCTACAAATACAGAACAATCAAGGTTCATCACATCTAGACAAACCAGTGTATGGGAGACGGTAATCCAGCGTTACCATGAGGTATGTTAGTCCTTTCATGCAAAGTGTTGTGTTTAATTTGTTGGGCATGTGGATGAGGATCATTGGTTGAAGTTGGATAATGGATCATTGGCTTGGGTAATTGTGTTTGTTTCCTTGTTTCACCTTGGTAGCCAACTTTTTTATCCTAGCCTCGTGTAGTCTCGTGTTGTCACCACCCAGGGAAAAGAGGTACTACTCAGGGACCTTCACGAGGGTAACATTCCATTCTCCACCATACTTAAGACTTTATGTCTTGGATCCTCTCACAGTGTACCAAACTTTGGTAATGGGTCGTGGTCCATTCTCTCGTGAAAAGAAGGGGTTGAAGACCAAGAAGTTGGCGCAACTGCTCTATATGTATATGTTATGTAAAAAAATGATAAAGGCCATCGATAAAATCCATAGGACAGCTTGAGATCTACCCACTCTAATGGTAATCACCCATTGTCCTGAAGCATTGGATGCACAAGTATAACAAGACCAAATCCTAATAAGAAAACAAAAGAATAAAACTTGAAACCTCCAAAGGGGACTTGCAAATAATAAATGGGTATCAAAAGGAAATTAAGGGGTTCATAATGCAAAAAGTATCGAGGAAAGGGTATCTCAAGCAGAAAACCCTCCCTCTACAAAGGCGTTCATAGAAATGGGTTTAATGACACCATAAGCCATGAAGTCAACCCTCATTCATACCACTATCACACATACTCATGAAGGGTTTCTTTCTTTCATTGTTTCGCTCGAGACCTATCCCTCTACCTGGGTATTTTATTCCCTCTCTTGGTTGGCACAACTAATAGGATTGGATGAAGGCCCTCCCATATTCAAACTTGCCAACTCACATGAGGTTCTAGGCTAGTGTGATGCTCGAAGGGGATATTGAGGTGAATTTTTTACATGGATTATATCTTAAGTAACAGATTACTTTACATGATTCAAGGACTAATATCTCTTATGAACATTGGTTTACCTTGTCTTTTTTTTTTGTTTTGGATGGCCCTAACATGGTTCTTTGAGGGGCATCCTAGGTTTTCACCTAGGATGGTGTGCCCTTATTGCATGACTTCGGCACGTGTGATGCAGAACGGTGAGTCATACAATGGCTTGCCACTTTCTAACATAATCTCTCACGTCCTCAGAACCTTGGACGATGGAAAGATAGGCTTGGTATTAACAAATTTGGCCATGATGGCACACAGATGGGTTGAAATCCCACATGCTAAGCAGAGTAACCCCAGGGCTTATTACTCACAGGATGGAGGATATTGCAGTAACAGACAGCCAAATACCATGCAGAGATGAGATGCAGCGCCCTCCACCTTGGACGCAATGCCCTAAACCCTTGACCTCACCTTCTTAATGATGATGTCACCTTCTAGGGTTTGGTGGTGCTATAATTTGATGGACACTTGGGGTACCACAGTGATTCAGCATGACTATGGACCATGGGAGGCAACCATTGCCATTATTCCACCTTGGTATGATGCCATGTGGCCTTTGGAGGCCCTCTCCTAGCCCTTTGGAGGCTTGATGTCACCACATGTGTGGAACTTATGATGGCATTTTTTCTTTTTTTCATTTTGTAGAGGTTACTTGAGGGGTTAGCCCCACTTATTATTTGATTTTGACTTGTTATGTAGACAAAGCACTATGAATGGCCTCATATAAGAAGGATAGCACTACATTGAATCAAATCATCATTTTGTCCTCACACTTGTGGTGGAACACTCTAAAATTTTCGCCCTTTCGGGCTTTTTGGCTCTTTCTCTCTCATGCGCTAGTATTGGAGGAGGATTTTTGTGGATGTGTTGCA
>WSFP011516009.1:0-12794 GCA_009831015.1 Picea engelmannii | reverse complement strand
GGTGAAACATAGGAAATCGGGGAAGGGAAAGTCCTAAAACCTTGACATCAGGATTCGTGATCCCGTGAATCCCAAAATCCCAATAGAAGTGGTGGGAGTTAAGGTGACAACTCGCATGTGTGTCGGAGTTTCGTCACATCGGGTATCGGGAGTCGGAAAATCAAAGTGCACGACATCACGAGTAGCGAAACCGCGATAAGAGAAATCCTGATAGGGGGAAGGTAAAGTCAGCGTTGAATGGCCATCAGGTCTCGGGGATTCGAGAGCCTAGTGATTGACAGTGAACTTGCAAAACTATGAGTTTCGATCCTCCGATAAGTTGAGAGAGGGGGATCGCGAGGAGAATCTATGGGTGAAGATTTCCCGATAGGGAATTAGAGGAACATTTGAGTTCTTTGGGCCGTGAGTGAAAGAAGATCCTGTGTGAGTGGGTGTGCTCTTAGGAGTGTGGCTGTGTTAGGTTTGGTATCAGAGAAAGAGCGAGAATATCTCTTTTCTTTCTGTAGTAGAGAAAGAGAATTCACCATGCCGCCCAGAAGAGAAAGACAGTCACCTGATCCAGAAGATAGGGAGGTGCGAAGAAGAGGCAAGCAGGTAGCAAATATAGAAATGGAAAGGCAAATGCGTGATCTCCAAGCAAGACTTGAAGACATGGAGACAACACAAAGACACACAGCTAGTGCCGGGGATCTCAATGATTCCAATGGCGTAGTTGAGGCTGAACGTGAAGAGGAAGTTGCAGTCGAAGATGCAGCGAATGAACGCCTAATTAAAGCTATTTCCAGGATGGGTGCAAAGGAAAAGATGGACATTCCAGTTTACGAGGGAAATCTGGATGCAGAAGATCTACTAGATTGGATTAGAGCTCTGGACACCTACTTCGACTATGAAGAGGTCGAAGAGGACAAGAAAGTCAAGCATGTTGTTACACGCTTGAAAGGACATGCAGCCTTATGGTGGGACGAGTTACAAGCTGATAGACGCTGCAAAGGCAAGAAGAAGATCAAGAGTTGGGATCGAATGATTGCAAAGATGAAGGCGAAGTTCATCCTGAGAGACTATCAAATTACTCTGTTAAGGAGAATGCAGAACCTGAGACAGAAGATGATGACAGTCAAAGAATACACTGAGGAATTCTATCGACTGAACATCAGGGTAGGTCATTGGGCGAGTGATGATGAAAAGGTTGCTAGATATCTGAATGGTATGAGATACGAAATTCAGGATGAATTGAGCATGGTAACCATCCGAACAGTCAAGGATGCTTATCAAATGGCTCTGAAAGCCAAAGAGAAGCTGAGCCATAAGCAAGGTCAACGAGGGCGAGGTAGAAGTTAGCCCAGAGGCAAAGCAGTTGCCCAGGATAAATACCAGAAGCCCAAGGAGGAATGGAAGAAACCTTAGGGTAAAGTTGAAAGAGGTGGAACCTCACAACGAAGACCATATGTTGAACAGAAAGGGTAGCATACAGAGCAGAGCGGAGGATATGCTGACAACAACACTTTTCCTCGTACTAGAGGTAGAGGAAGAGGAAGAGGTGGAGTAATCACATGTTTCACATGTGGAAAGAATGGGCACAAGTCATATGAGTGTCCAGAGAAAAAGAAGGAAATTGGGGAAGCTCACATCATCGAAGCACAGAGACGGGATGTTGAGGCTAAAGACGCAGAAGGCAGAAGATTTCTTATGATGCGAAAAGTTATTTTGATGCCCGAGAAGGAGGTGCAGGAAAAATCAGTTCAAAGGACCAGACTCTTTAGGACTGCTTGCAAAACCAAGGATAGGGTGTGAAAGGTCATTATAGATAGTGGTAGAATGGATAATCTCATATCTACAGAGATGGTAGAGAAGCTGGAGCTGGAGACGACTGATCACCCAAGTCCATATAGAGTTTCGTGGCTACAGAAGGGACACCAGGTAACTGTTACTAAACAATTCTTGGTTGAATTCAATATAGGTGGTTACAATGATAAGATCTTATGTGATGTTATTCCCATGGATGTATGTCACTTATTGCTGGGTAGACCATGGCAATATGACATAAATGTGATTCATGATGGGAGAATGAACACATATACCCTGGAGAAAAATGGGAGAACCCATATGTTGCTTCCAATAAAGGATAAGGAGGTGAAGCCGGAAGTGAACAACATAGTACTTATCATGAGTGGGAAGGATATTCTTACGGAGGTGAAGAAGAAGGAAGATCCACAATTATTTGTGGTCAAGAAACCGAGGATTGTTATGACTAGCACAAGGGTGGATGATTTGCCAGATGAGATTCAGGAACTGCTGGAAGAGTTCGCTGACATCATAGTGGACGAATTACCTCATTCGTTGCCACCAATGAGGAGTGTGAGTCATCATATAGACCTCATAACAGGAGCCAGTTTTCCAAATAAAGCCGCATACAGGTTGACGCCGCAAGAAAATGAGGAGGTCAAGAAGCAGGTCTAGGATTTATTGGACAAAGGATTGGTCAGGGAGAGCTTGATTTCGTGTGTTGTTCCAACAGTACTCAGTCCGAAGAAAGACGGAGGATGGAGAATGTGTACCGACTCAAGAGCGATTAATAAGATAACCATCAGGTACAGATTTCCATTGCCGAGAATGGATGATCTGATGGATTTCTTGAGCGGAGCAAGATATTTTTCAAAGATTGATTTGAAGAGCGGATATCATCAGATTCGCATGAGAGAAGGTGATGAGTGGAAGACACCATTCAAGACAAATGAGGGTTTGTATGAATGGCTAGTCATGTAGTTTGGCTTGACGAATGCACCAAGTACCATTATGAGGTTGATGAATGAAGTCCTGAGGGAATTCATCGAGAAGTTCTTCATTGTGTATCTGGACGACATTCTGATTTATAGTAAATCAGAGGTAGAACACTTGAAGCATTTGGCTACAGTGATGAAGAAGCTACGACAGGAGAAGTTGTTGATTAATATGAGGAAATATTCATTCGTGAAGACATAACTCATTTACTTGGGTTTTGTTATTTCGGCTAATGATTTGAAAATGGACCCAGATTAGGTAGAAGTGATCAAGAATTGGCCATCACCGAGAAATATTTTTGAGGTGAGAAGTTTTCATGGGTTAGCTAGTCTCTACCGGAAGTTCATCAGGAATTTTAGTGGAATTAGCGCAACAATGATGGATACAGTGAAGAAGCGACATAAGTCTTTTCATTGGACAGTGGAGGATAAGAAGAGCTTCAATCTGTTGAATCGAAAGATAATAGAACAACCAGTGTTGGTGTTGCTGGATTTCTAGAAAACATTTCAGGTGAAATGTGATGCAAGCAGGTTTGGCATAGGAGTGATCTTGAGTCAGGAGGATAGACCGATTGCATATTTCAACGAGAAGTTGAACGAGGAAAAACTGAAATACTCCACGTATGATAAAGAATTTTATTCTATCATACATGCATTGAAAAAATGGAGGCATTACTTGATCCCGAAAGAATTTGTTTTGTATAGTGATAACTATGCGTTACAGTTTGTGACTCAACAGGAGAAGTTGAATCAGAAACATGCAAAATGGGTAGAGTATATGCAAAATTTCACATTTATGATTAAGCATATTTCAGGTACTGCTAACAAAGTGGTTGATTCTTTGAGCAGGAAGTGTTTTTTGTTGCAGAAATTCCGAGTCAAAACTTTAGGTTTTGAAAATCTCAGGGACATGTACGCAGGCGATGCAGATTTTGGAGAGGCGTATGAAGCAGCTGAGAATCCAATTCTCAAAGAAAGAAGACCTTGGATAGACTATATGATCCAGGAGGGATTTTTTTTCAGAGGCAATCAACTGTGTATCGTGAAATGCTCCATGAGGGAGAACCTGTTAAAAGAGAAGCACAACGAAGGCTTAGCAGGACATTTTGGCCATGAAAAAACATTCACGAAACTGAGCAAATCATATTTTTGGCCGGGAATGTGAGAAGATGTCAAGAGATTCATTGAAAGATGTTGATTTTTCCATCATTTGAAGGGGAGAAAGAAGAATGCAGGTTTTTATCAGCCATTGCCCATACCAGAGAGGCCATGGAAGGCAATTAGCATGGATTTTGTATTGGGGTTGCCAAAGACACAAAGAGGTGTTGACTCAATCTTTGTGGTGGTGAATAGGTTTTCTAATATGGCACACTTCATCCCTTTCCAGAAAACCAACGATGCGACTCACATCGCAAATCTATTTTTCAAGGAGGTCATTCGACTTCATGGGCTACTGAAAAGTATTGTTTCGGACAGGGACACAAAATTCATAGGGCATTTTTGGAGGACCTTATGGAAAAGCTGGGAACTAACTTAGCGTTTAGTTATTATTATCATGCTCAGACATATCGACAAAAAAGGTGGTCAACATAAGTCTGGGAGACTTGATGAGAAGCTTGGTGACGGAGCACCACAACAGTTGGGATCATATATTACCACAAGCAGAGTTCACATACAATGATTCAGTAAATCGGAGCACAGGCCAAAGTCCATTTCAGATTGTGTATGGCGTGCAGTCGAGAGGAGTTTCTGAACTGAGGGATTCAAAACGGACTGCTACTAGCAGCGCTAGTGCAGAGGAATTCGCTGAGGCGATGAAGGAACTTCACAGCCAGGTGAAGGAGCGATTGTTGAAATCAAGCGAAGAGTACAAATGCAAGGCAGATCAACATCGGAGACAACTTCAGTTTGAGGTTGGTGATCTAGTTCTGGCACATTTGAGGAAGGAAATGTTCCTGAGGGGAACATACAATAAGTTAAAAATGAAGAAAATCAGACCATGCAAGGTCTTGAGAAAATTCGGAGAAAATGCTTATGAGATCGAGTTGCCGGATGGCATCAGAATATCTCCAATATTCAATATCACATATTTATATCCATACAGGGTTGGAGAAGCAAAAAATGGAGATATACTTCCAGTGATCCAGTGGATGAAACAATTTCCAGTTGCAGAGAAGCCATAGATGGAATACATACTAGACAAGAGAGTGGGTAAGAAGACTCGAAGGAAGGAATACTTTGAGTATCTAGTCAAATGGAAGGGCCACCCAGTGGAAGATGCCAGCTGGGAGACTGAAGCAGAAATAAAAAAGCATGGAAAAACCGTGCAGGAGCTCATGGACAAGAGCCCATGAAAGTTTTCAAGCCGAAGAGTATGATGCAGGAGCATCGCCAGCACATCAAGCGAGCCAGCGTGAAAGTGGAGCACAACTGGACAAGCCAGCACAAATTTTTGAACATGCTTTGGAACTGTTGTGCAAAATCTTAAATGAGTCATTTAAGAGGAGGCACCTTTGTATATTGTAATGGAACTTGAGCGGATAGCTCTCGTCCTTAGGTAGATAGTCGGCATTTAATATAGTTAATGTTGGTAGATAGGAATTTAATTTTAGATTTGATAGCTTTAGAGTCCAAGAGGGAAAATGGATATAAACACCCTCATTGTACATTGTAACATGAACAAGAAAAGGAAGAGAAGAGCAAGCAAAGAGTTGTATGAATAACACCCATGTACATACATTTGAATTAATAGAAGAACTCTGATTCAAATTCATGGTTTTGTGTTGATTCTCTGTGTGTTGATGTTGATATGCTCATGAATGTTTATTTCCTGTCATACATTTGCTTTTATATGTTGTGTATGTGATTTCATGGTTGAATTGAAGTCTGAGAGGGTGAGTGAATGATTTTCAATTGTTTCTCTAATTGAGCCAGAGGATTCCTGCAAGGAGTGAAGTTGAATTGTCCACAAGGAGTGCGTTGACAGAAGGGTTCAATTAGGGATAGCTTTTGTTCTCATTTCCTCGAAGGTGCAGTTAGGCACAGTGCCACGTGAGGAGTGAGTAGGCCAAGATAAGTCTCAGAGTTGCAATTCTGAGTAGATTATTGGAAGATTGCTACTGCAGGAGTGCGCAGAGTCAAGAGACTTCAACACTCAGTTGAGGTTGAAGGGTTTCCGCAAGGAGTGCGTGCAAGAGGTTTCCAGCAAGATTGAAGTCATAAGAAATATTAGGAGGAGTAGGCCTTTAAATTCACTGAAGGATAAGTGCAGGGAAGCTATCGTGGGAAGTCTAAGGGAAGCATCGCAGGTTGGCGAGCGGGTGATTGAGTCTCGTGGGGAGACACTTCTTCATTTTGCAGGTTACATAAGGAAGAACGGGCAGTCAAAATCCTCTGAGGAGATTTCACGAAATTACGTGGGTCGTAGGATCTCACGGAGGTGCGAGGAGGAGGTTCGAGATCAGGAGGGGCAGAGCGTCGATCTTGAATCATAGGGATCGTCAGATCTACATGTGACATTGCATATCGGAGATTTGCAAGTTGAAGCTCCAAGTTTTTGCAACGAAACTTGCGATATTGTGATTCGCGATATCCCGACAAGCCCAGAACCGTCCATCAGTGAGGACACGTGTCAGGAGACCAGGAAGAGTCGGGGTTCGGAATATCTAGGGTTTTGACGATGAGATACACAGACAGTTTGGAATCACGATCCGCGATATCCCGAAGGGAGAGTCGTGTGGACCACAGCAGGAGCTAGTGGAGTACAGGTGGTGAAATATCAGAAATCAGGGAAGGGAAAGTCCCGAAACCTTGACATCAGGATTCGCGATCCCGCGAATCCTAAAATCCCAATAGAAGTGGTGGGAGTTAAGGTGACAACTTGCATGTGTTTCAGAGTTTCATCACATCGGGTATCGGGATTCGGCAAATCAAAGTGCACGACATCGCGAGTAGCGAAACTGCGATAAGAGAAATCTCGATAGGGGGAAGTTAAAGTCAGCGTTGACTGGCCATTGGGTCTCGGGGATTCAAGAGCCTAGTGATTGACAGTGAACTTGCGAAACTGCGAGTTCTGATCCTCTGATAAGTTGAGAGAGGAGGATCACAAGGAGAATCTGTGGGTGAAGATTTCCCGATAGGGAATTAGAGGAACATTTGAGTTCTTCGGGCCGTGAGTGAAAGAAGATCCTGTGTGAGAGGGTGTTCTCTAAGGAGTGCGGCTACGTCAAACTACAACATTTTCCCAAAACTGTAAGGGAAAACCTACATGCAATCGCATACTCCTTGCACGCTCCATGATTGTCATGTTCGTTCTTTTTGACACACCATTTTCTTGTAGTGTTCCTGGAAATTTCTTCTTTATACCAATCCCATGGTATGAACAGTAATCATCAAAATCCTTGTTGCAACATTCACCTCCATTATCTTATCTAAGACACTTCAACCTTTTTCCTATCTCATTCTCAACCAACTCTTTCCATTTCTTAAAAGTATCAAAAACATCATATTTTTGTCGAATGCAATAAACCCAAGTTTTTCTAGTTGCATCATCAATAAAAGTAACATAATAATGAGAGGAACTAAGAGATGATACCTGAGTTGGTCCCCATGCATCTGTATGCACAAGATCTAACCTTTCACTCTTCTTTTCTTTTTTGACTTTGAGAAATATGGCTCTCTTCTTTTTTCCATAAACACAATGCTCACAGAAATCCAAATCAATTTTTTTAATATATGGCAACAAATTTATTTTTTGAAGTATCTACATTCCCTTCTCACTCATGTGTCCAAGTCTATGATGCCACAATGTTGTATTAAGTCCTGTAGAAGCTAAAAAGATAGAAGAGTTAGTATTACCATTACATAAATACAATGTACCTACCTTCTCTCATTTTTCTATCACAAGTGATCCTTTGGTGACCTTCCACACCTTATCTATAAATATGGATACACAACCTTCACTTTCCAACTGCCCTGTTGAAATTAGATTTTTCCTTAGATCTGGAACATGTCTTACCTCTTTCAACAACCACTAGTTTCCATTCCTTTTATTTATTTTTACCTTTCCCATTCCAACAATTTTGCATGGTGCATCATCACCCAAATGAAACTGTCCAAAATCACCTTGAACATAATATATAAAATGTTTCCTATGGGGTGTGGCATCAAATGAAGCCACTAAATCTACTACCAAAGACTCATAAATATTATCTACAGAAAGAATCAAGTCATCTTGTAACACATCACCTATTACATTTTCTTCCTGATTTTTCTCATGTTGTCCATCTCTTTGTTTCTTTAGAGATCTGCAGTGTTTCTTCAGATGTCCTTTTTTTCCACAATTCTAGCACTCTATATTTCCTAGTCTAGATTTGGATCTTCCCTTCCTACAATTCTCGTGGTTCTCTAATCCATTTCCTCTATCCTTTTTTCTTCTCTTGTTCTCCATGTTTAATGTATTGTTTGATGTCTCACATGTGTTTTTCCATTGCATTTATTCGCCAAGGATAACACCAACAACATCATCAAATTTTAAAGTGTTTGAACCAGAGACAAAGTTACTTACAGCCATGACCAAGCCATTCCAACTTTCTGGAAATGAGCACAATATTATAAGAGCCCTGACCTCATCATAAAAGTCCACTTTTACAAAACTTATCTTATTAGTATCTGTGTTAAATTCATTTAAATGATCTGCAACAGACCCACCCTTTTACATATTCATATTAAATACTCTCTTAATTATAAATACCTTATTGGATGCCAAGGGTTTTTCATACAGTTTATCCAATGCGTCCATCAACTCCTTCATCTTATTTTCTTTCAAAATATTGAAATCCACCAACGCCGCCAGGCTCAGCTGTATCGTTCCTAGTGCCTTTATTTCAAGAACCTCCCATTCTTCGTCCTTCATGGTCGTCGTCTTCTTTTCTATTCTGGGGTGTATATTCTTCATGGGGTATAAACACGGCTTAAAAACAATATCTATGAATCAGGAATATGTCTTGGTTACATGTTGATGATGTGATAGTAATGCATTTGGTATCTTGTTGAGGCATTGGTATATGTTTGAGGCACATCTTTGGTGCATGGTTTGAGGCATATTATTGGTACATGTATGTCTTGGTGATGTTGGTACAAGTTGAGGCTGACACATGAGATGGTACAGGTTTGATACATGGTTGATGTACTTGGTATGGTACATGGTTGATGCATGGTATGGTACAAGTTGATGTGCATAGTATGGTATAGATTGATGTAAATGGTTTATATGAATGGCATGGTATAAGTTGACATACATGGTATGGTAAAGGTTGATGTGCATGGTTGATACAGGTTGATGTACATGGTTGATGATTGATGTACATGGTTTGGTGATGGTTTTTTGTATCCATGTGAGTGGTTACTGTTATCACTCAATTTGTACTTTCCCAAAGCCAACGGCAAGTGATCACTAAATTGGCGTAACATGAGATTGTCCTGTCATTGTCACCTAAACAAGACACCTCTTTCTCTTTAGGGGTAGTACCCCAGGGGAGATGTTCTCGGTGACCTGGGGGTTTGAGAAGGCTAAGGTAAGAGTATCAAGAAAGTCTCACCCCTCTCACAGGTCACTCTGATTAGAAAGTCTCACCCCTCTCATAGGTCACTCTGATTAGAAAGTCCCAAGGGTTTTAATAATATGAAGCAAAGTATTACTTAAGTGTACCTTCCCAGAACAATACAACAAGAAAAACACTATTTGCAAGTACCAATTGATGTTAGTGCTTCATAAAACTATAGAATTTGAATAAAATCATAAGCTGATATAAAAGATGAAGCAAAAAAATATTTATAACAAAAATGCATATATAGTAATAGCTTCACAATTATGCATTAATAAAGCTTCAATAATGACCAAAATTGATAACATAAAATTGGCAAAATGCTAGTATTTGTTAGAAGCAATGAAGGCAATGTAAAATAATCTTTGAAACTTGCTTTTAAGGTGATTTTGCTGTTGTTATAGATGGATGTAGAAATATTTTGAAACAACATCACGATAGTTAGTAGGTTATTCCAATCTAAGGTTAGAAATGGTTAGTAAAGATATTGAAGTAGATGGTTTAAAGGTTGTTTTAGTCAATCAATCAATTGTAAGGTATGAACTAGTTCCTTTAGGGTAAATGGAGTCACTATTGCAGCGGAAATTATTAGGGGAAACAAATGATAATGGGTGAGCTAAAGAAAAGAGGGAGGATGGTTGAGGTGTTAGTAACTTAAGGCCTCAATCATCCAAAACCCTAGAAGGAACAAATTGCTAGGAAGTAGGTAACCCTAGGCCATAGTGTTTTTCCTTCTTCTTTAGGTCAAGATTGAAATAAAATATGAAGGCTTAATGAAGCAATAATACTAGAGTGATAATAAGGTAGGGCTCTAGTATATCCTTCAAGGGAGGTGTCTTCTAGCAAAATCAAGTAGGTGAAGAGTTATTAAGAGGACAACAAAATGTGCTTTTCTCCTAGTGTTTCACACTAGTAATTTCATAATATTATAAATGAACAAGTAAAATATACCATAACCATTCAAAGCAAAGAAGGATTGCAGATTTCTACTTACTTCACCGAGAATAATCTAGTCACAACCCCTAGTTGAAGACTTTCCACCATGAAAATGCAAAAATACACCAATAAAATTGCCCTCTAAGAGTTGCACACAACATAGTTCAGCCAATAAGCCTCAAAAGAGGTCGAATTTCAGACCTCACACTTATGTGGGTGAAATATGATGAAAAATATAAGATATTTTCCCCTTATTTATACAATACAAATGACCTTTAATTACATTTTAGGTCAAGAAAGGATGACATGGCCAATTTACATCAAAAATCTAGTTTTTACATAAAAATAACAAATTAAACCCTAAAATGTGTAGAAGGGGTGACGTCATGCCCTCCTATGGTGATGTTGGGCATTATAGGTGGGACTTTAGGCTCCATGAGCAAAACGTTATTCCTTCCAAGGCCTCCGGATAATGCCACACGTGCCACTTGGCACACAACTGCCTCCATCATGTGCATCTGATGTTGGGTGACATCTAGGGTCACAAGGGTGACATCATGGGCCTTCCAAGGCCAACATTCATGTTGGGTATGTGTTATATTCTTTGCATGTGTGTGTGTGTGGGCACGTCAGATACAACAACTACGTCTGACAATCCATTCACCTAGAGCTCTGTCGTGTACACCAGGCTCTTTCCTAGGGGGGTCCTAGGGGGGGGCAGGTATGCCCCCCCCCTGGTTATGTGCAGTGTTCGGGGCTGTGCCCTGAAATTTTTTTTGGGGCGGTTTTTGCTATTTTTAGCGGATTTTGCTATTTTTAGAGGATTTGTAAATTAATCCCAGATTAAGGGATTAGGGTTTTGGTATCTACGGAATACCTAAAAACATTGTATATAATGTATGGCGAATGGTGAAATTCGATATAATGAATAGAAGAAAGGTTTTCCCGGTTGAGGGTTTACGGTATAAAATCTCTGTGTACTCTGTGTATGAGCCATTGATTAATTTTTGTAATGCTTAAGAATCTATATTCATTTCTTTACTTCGTAGGTTTAAAACTTACAATTCAGAGGGAAAATCAAGACCCCCCTAGGTATAGACATTCCAAAGTGTCTCTAGTGCAACATCCTTATTTTTTTCTGATGTAAGCCTCTAGTGTCTCTCTGCCCCTGGTTGGGGTCACAACATCCATTTGGTGGGATTTTAGTCCCATGGAGGTCCAAGCTAATCATCTCCCCATATGTACATGTCCATCAGGGATGGTCCTAAAGTAACAACAAGTACACCCTCCATGGGATCATAAGTCACAAGGATCATAGAAATGTTAATCACATATAATAATCAAGTTACACAAACATGTGCATCAAACCCCCCTTTACCTAAACAAATTCTCAAAGACATTATGTTATTTAACAAGCCAAGTTTGGAGAGGGTCTCGAAATGTCCTATTGGGAGAATCCTCCTCAGGTGTGGGGTATTTCAAGGTGAATACCAATCTAGGTCATGTAAATGCATGAGATGTTGTAGGGGATGTTTGGCCAAGGGGTACAATGATAACAGGGAAATGTAGGTCTTACCTATGGTTTCTTCTGTAGAGGGTGAGATGCACCTTGTCATGTATGTAAGTGTTTCCCAGCCCATTCAATGCATTTTTACTCTTTGCCTTATTGATTTTTATTTCAAGCAAATAGCTATACGACACCGTCCTAGCGTGGTGACCAGTGGTGACAACATAACCCACAAGAATTTCATGAAGATGAGAAGGTTGGCTTGTGATGATTCCCCCTTTCTCTTAGCTATGCCACCAAGAGACATTAGCCTGGCATGGTGACCAGATGAATAGTAGTTTCATACCGCTACATTCCCATGGACCTAATAGGTTGGCTCATGATGAGACCCCCTATCCACCAACTAGGTCTTGAGTTTTATTTTATTTTATGGGTCCCCCTTTTTCTTGTTGAGAATCCTTTTGTTGCTTTCTCAAGGATCCCTAGGTGAAGCATATCAAGGTTTTATCTTGGATTTTATCTTTTTCCAGATACTTTTACCCTCTGGGAGTTTATCCCCTTCTTCCCACAAGGAAAGGTACAACCCTTAATAGCTTGGCAAAGCCAATGCTCAAACCAATGTAGCGGATAGATGAGAGGGATAATGATGAAAAGTGGTAAGTATGGAAGAGATGGATGATGACCTTTCATAGACCCACCCAATGGAAACTCATCCCTAAGGGAACCAAATTACTAGGGCACTCTTTCAACCCCCCCAGGTAGGGACAAGTTTAAAGAAATAATTTCCATGAAAAAGTCATGAAATAAAGGAGAATTCAATGCACATATTCAAATGTTTTGAGAATCAGAGTGACACATACCATGATATCCATACTCATTACCTCATGGAGAAAGACCCACTTCTACCTTAGAACCAATTTGATGGGATGGATGTTGTTGTTGCTGATAGATAGGAGGTGTCGAAGAAAA